>JAAGNO010031136.1:4511-24775 GCA_033439905.1 Ceryle rudis
TGCTATTCAGGGTATTTGACACTGTAAGCAGAAGAGTATATGGTATTTGAGAGAATATGGTCACGTTAAAACATAGCACTCTGAAAATTTTGTGCTGCCGGTATTTTGAGTCACCTCCATCTTTGTGAATGTATGAGATACACATCTCCAAATTTCTTGTTTGCTTGAGTGGCACCTGTACTGTGTGTGGATGTTTCCTGGCTTTCCAGAGTAGCCAGCTATGACCATTAAACCACTCAGGCTCGGAAGGTAGATGGTAAAGTTGGAGCAATTAGAAACTCATTGCTCACTGTATGTAGATACCAGGCTGACAGTGTTCTGGGAGGGCTTTTTAGAGTTCCCAGGGACAGATGTGACATCAGGATACCCTGGGGTTCACCCTGTGGTTTAGCCATGCTAAATCACTTTGACTTACAGTTCTTTGCCAAATGCTGAGATGGGGGGAGGCATGGCTGTCTAAGTCCATACTCCTTTGGATTTAAAAGTTCCTGTGCCTGCTTGATCTTACAAGAATGGAAAGACACAAAGCCATGAGTCGCCCAGATGCTGAGAGCATTACTGAGTCACCAGAGCCTTTGCCATTTGGGGCTCCAGCTCTTATCAGAGCACTTGCCTCTCTGATTGTGGCAATGGGGCTCTTCCTGAAAGGCTGTCCACTGGGAAGGACTTGGTGCTGAATTCCTCTATAGGCTGAAGTTATTGGCTCATTGCTAAAGGTTAAAATTCTGGGGTTTTTAATAGTGTCATTTAGGGTTAGCTTTAGGACTACCAAACCGGTCCCTGTGATGCTGGGTAGGTGATGTACAGAGATAAAAACCTCATGGTTCAAGTGTATGTGTAGCAATGAAAGGTGAATAAAGCATACGGGGACTATTAAAGCAGTACTGGTGCCTGTAACTCCTTATTTTTTTCCTTTGTGTTTTGAGGGTTAGGGAGAAAGTATCTAGACTGGTACTTCTCACCTTCCTAGGTTTCCACAGTTCCCTTTAATGTTTGCACCTTTGGTGTAGAAGCTGTAGTTATCAACATGCTAAGGCTTCAGACAGGAAGGTTGCTTTTCTTAAGATCCCTATGTGGCAGTCTTAGAATCACTGACCCCTTATGGGATCTGTGCATGGAAAATTGCTGGGCTAGGCAGTTGCTGTGGAGATCAAAGAAACTGAAGACATTAAAAGGAGGGCAGTGGAAATGCTGCTCAACTAGTACACTGATTAAACAGAGAATTTACTGTGGAATTACTGTGCTACATTCAAGTTTGTTACTACTCTCTTACTGTTTTTTTGTTTGTCTCTAACTTCTTAACAAAGAATGGACAGTGGCTTATATTTTTGGACTTCGGCAGGCCATGTTCAATTAAATCTTTCATTTGATTTGTTTAACTATCTCCTAAGCAAAGCTGCAGGTGCAGTGTAAGGCAGTGATTCATGGTCTGTAGGATGTGGTATGCAGTGTGCGATGGCAGCATAGCTGCCAAGAAGTGGTGAAGGTTGATACTGGTCTTTGATCCCGAAGTTTGTGAACCCTTCATCTAAGCTATGGCAAGCCACAGGCAAAAGGGTTTGTAAAGGAAAATGCTTTGTCTTTACTCGGATTGTTACCAAGGAATATTGTGTTTGTATTATTCAGGCAGTGCCTGATGAATAACAGGATACAAAGGCACGAGAAAGCTTTAAAATTATATATATATATTGACATTTCATTTAGGGAAAAAATGAAGCTGAGGGAAAATATTTTTTGCCTCTGCCTAGCACCTCCCCTCCATTAAGATGTTTCAGTAGTCACTGGTGGTACCCCTTCCATTTGGGAGCAAGGAGTTGAAATCTGGCAAAAGAAGCAGACGTCTGGGTCACGAATGGGGATTTTTTTTTCTTCCATTTACGCATTCAGATGTGATGACTGGGATGTGGTCCCAGCTCTCCCCACCCCCTGAAAGTTCCACTATGAAGTTTAACTGTGAAAAACGGAGAAAATAAGTGGCTTTATCTTCCTTCAGTTCTCTGAAATGAGTATTTTTGAAGTGAGTAAAGAATAATAAAAGCAGAGGCCCTGACTCATCTTGCCTTCGACAGGTTTTCGGCTCAAGGGATTGTTTGTTTTCTCCTTTTTTTATCACTTCCATACTGGCAAGAATGATACAGTCCAGTATCAGTGACTGATAATGCAGTCTGGGGGAAAATTGTTCATTTGCAATTGAATAGACATGTTAATCTTGTCGGTATGTAAATGAAAGGTGATCCTGATGCATTCTGCCTCTTGACACTTTCAACCTGTATTTTGGGGATGTTCACCTCCAAGGAATGCATTTAAAGAAATGAGCCATGAGTTTATAAGGATGAAATGGTGTAGTAAGCAACATCGGTATTGCACCTTGAAAGCAAAAAATACAAGAATGTCATTTTAATTGAGCTGCAGTGAGTAGGGTTTCTTTCTAATTTCCTGTACAAAGCCGTGCAAATATATGTAATAACTTAAAATACAAAAATATTGCCAGTTAGCTTTTTTGTTGTCTGATGGAGCAAACAAGAATTAAATAGATGCCATTGTCAGTAAGATTCATCTTGAAATCTGTTTTCTAACCAGAATAATTACTTTATTTTAATTGAATAAACAAGAGCCAGACAGAGAGTTTCAGAGCATGTAGAATAGTTTCAATCAACAGTAGAGTATTATTACAAAACAGCTCCTCTTATCCCTTCACAGTAAATAACACAAGAGAGACCAAGGACACACAATGTATTAAATTTCTCTAACAATAAGAATTCACTTCCAAAAATAGAATATGCATCAAACAGTCTTCATTCATGTACAGTCCATATAAAAAAGTGCCAGGTATTAATCATCTCATGTAACGGTGTGAATATACACAATTTTTGCTCAGCATCAGTGTTTCAATGTCCCCTTTTTATTTGGGCTTTTCAAGATAGTGATCCTTCAACCTATATTAAGGAACATGTTCCATCAAGGGTGGATGACCTGTTTGTTTGAATAAAGGTTTCAGGTTTTCTGTCAGGTACCTCACATCTCATGTTTTCATTGTACAAAGTAAAGGTGATGCATAAATGTCAGAACACCAGTGCATTTTAGATTCTCAAGAAAAAGAAATACTTCGGCTCTGTAACAAAATAAGAATTTAGCTAAACTTACCAGAAAGACTATACCTTTTAATATTTTTATTTCCTTTTTTACACGATACACAATTCCTGTTCTATAACCAGGAGTTTGCAACAGGAAATTAGACGTTACATTCCTCATTTATTCTGCACTTTACCAAATACTTTCTGTCCATACTGATATTTTTTTTTTTTCTAAAAGGAAAGAAACCAAATTAATTGCAAATATATATATATATTAAGTATTTATTCTACTTCTGCTCAAATTTCAAATTACAGTATTCCCCATTCTCAGGTCAAAATCATTCCTGAATATATGTATATTCATTGTCAGTTGCTGTGTTCTGTTTTATTTCAGAAGCACTTTCCTATGTTAAACAAAATAGAAAACAAGAAAATGTTGATATAAATGTACAAACAAGATGCTTCCTATGGAGTACTGCAGAGTTAGGAAGTTCATAGTCTTCATACAAATATATAAAATATTTCAAATTATCTCCATTCATTGGGAGCCATTCAGTTTCTCTTGTCAGACCTGTGTGACAAATACAAGACCAGAAATTAATCATTTAATAGTGCACTTGCGTATTTTGAGAGCATGCAGAAAAGTGCCTGTAAGTTATAAGGGGCAGTATATTCCCTGCATCTACAATTTTGCTTTCACTGAGTGTGCTTGTTTACACCCAAGCTTGGGGAATACAGAGTAGGTGTGAAACAAATCTTGTTGATCCACTAGATTTTTCCACCCACATTTCAAATTTCTGTCTGATGAAACTTCGTGACTCTCTTAAGAGCTCAGGCCTTTAAAGCCTAGCATTGTGCAGGCAGAGCACACGGGCTCCTGGGCTGCTCCTGCCCTCGGGTGAGCAGGATTCAGCTCTACAGCAACCCTGGGACTCATCCTCAGGGAAGCCCTGGCATTGCTTCAGCAGGCACAGGAGGCAAATCCTACCATATGGCACAGCAGCGTGGCCACGCTGCAGGTAGTAGGGACACATCAGCTAGATAAAAATCAAACCAGTATTTTATTTTTCCAGTATATGCTATTTACTGGTATATACATATATTTATGTATGTAAATATTTACATATATGTACACATACACATATTTATATGTATATGTTTCAGGGTTTTTTTCATCTGCTTTGATGATCCTCTTCTCTTGCTTTCTCAGGTCTGCCCATTAGAGTCCTCAGTGGTAATGGGTCTCTGTCTTCTGTCCAAACTGAATAGTCGCAGGGATTTTCAGCCTCTATTCTTTTGGTAGTGCGTCGGTTCCTGTAATTATTTTTGCCACAACTCCACTCCTCCCCTATTTCTATTTTACTTTTCATGACTGAACAGCACTGAAGACAGTATTCTAGACATGGCATTTTTTGTGCCAAATCTCACTGGAGTTTATTTACTTATATAAAGAGGAGATGGTGTGGGGGGGGGTTAATGATGAGCAATTTCCATTGACCTGTTTACAGTGACTTTTTCCTGCATAGTTACAGCTAATTTGAAGCCCAGCATAGGGTCTATTCCTGTTCTTTTTGAAGTTAAGAGATACCAGTGGTTGCTGTTGATATCAGTGGTTCCAGACAGTTCAGTACTGAGGAAAACAGGTTTTCCAATTAACTTTCCAAAGTTCAAGACACTAACTTTCTGAGCTTATATGTTTAATGCTAAACATATACGTTTAATCAGCTAGGATATAAGTATTTGAGGTAAAGGAAAATCTGTATTATTGGCAAATTTCTTTGAACTCATGAGCCTTTAACAAATGTTTAGAAGGTAGAGAAAAAAAGCCACAAGACAGAGAAAAATGACAACCTTCTATATTTCATAATGTGTTACATAAAGTGAGTTTTTGCTGAGCTCGTGAATGTGTGTAGGCTGTACACATTTGAACAAATACTGAAGGGACATTCAAAAGGCTGGAATTGTTTAGCTTTCAGAAGAAACACTTCCCTGGAGAAAAGAGGTGCTATTAACAGAACGCCTGCATGGCTTACAGTAACTGCTGGGAAATGTTGGCGACTTTTGAATAAAGAAGTCAAAAGTTAATTAACTTGACTTGCAAAAAAGTGAGGGGGTGTCCTTGTCCACTAGAAGGAGGTCATAAAACCACATGTAGTACTACTAACATGCTCTGTGGCCATTATCAATCAAACAACATAATCATCTCATAGCCTGATTCAGTAAGGCAATGTACTGTTCTGTTTCAGATGAAATTTTCTTCCAAGCAGGTAATTTTAGGCACTTACTTATCTTTCTGGTCTCAAAACCAAAATCCAACTTTAAGGCTATATTTGATGGCTTCCCAGGATATTCACACACATGTAATCCTGTCCTCTATAATTACTACCTGCCTACACACACTTTCCATGTGTTTCAGCTGAGTATTCTCCTTTCTCTTTAAAACAGTTCTGTGCCCGTTCCTGAGTATCACAAGGTGACTGTTTTCCAGTGGTGGGTGGATAAAACACTGTTGGCTGTGATTAAACTCAAGCACTGAAGCCCAGGATTAGAAGAGAGAGTATGCGGAGTGCAGCAGGCACGTCTGAACATAATGTGGTCCTCGGCGTCACAAGTATTTTCTGAGCCTTCTGCTGAAAGAGGCTAGTGTCAGGGCCTGCCTCCAAATGCTTTGTGGGCAGGTTTGTGGCATGAAGGACTGATGTAATTTAGCTATCTGGTTTCTGGGACTATATAATACTTTTTATATCTTTCTAGAAGATTCAGCATTTTAGATAGTAAGGCTGTGTTTCCTGCAGGTGTCAACCTAGAGGAAACATCTGCCCAGTGTGGGAGCTCCATGCTTATCTTCTTCAAGTAGCTTAGCCATTCCTCATTTTGTGAGCTCCTAATGCCTGACATTCTGTGCTGTGCACACGAAGCCCCCAGGGATCGTGGTGATAAGGAAACAAAGAAAATGGAGCCAGAATTTCCCTAGTGGTGCCCAGTAGCAGGACAGGAGACAACAAGCACAAATTGAACATCAGGGAATTTAATCTAAAGAGGAAACGAAACTTCTCTTGCTGTCAGGGTGGTCAAACACTGGCACAGTCTGCCCAGAGAGGTTGTTGAGTCTCCATTCTTGGAGATACTCAGAACTCAACTGGACAATGCCCTGAGCAATGACCTTGTCCTGAGCAGGGGGCTGGACATGTACACTCTCCAGAGATGCTCTCAAGCTTCAGTTAGTCTATGACTCTGGGAAGAGCTGTCCTCCACTCACAAGGGCCAGCATGAATTTGTGGGCCAGGTGCAAGGTCCTTCCTTGCCCCTGCTTTGCTGTGCAACTGCCAGTGAGTTTGCAAACTAAACCAAGTTGTTATATACTGTATTACTGTGTTGCTAGTAATCAAAGTAATCTGGCTATTGGGATTTCAGCCACATGCTCTTATTTCTTCAAATACTCCTTTGATGTCCCTTTGTTTTCTCATAGATCCCAGACCTTTGACATACAAATCCCATGGAAATCAATATTAATATCACTTAGTACCTTTATGACCTTAATGCTGAAAGGTCCCAACTGGCATCATGTCCAATCCAGCCAAACACCTCTTTCCTTCTCCCTCCCATGGCACAGGAGTCTCATTAGGCAGTGGACCTGACAAAAGATCTGTTTCCACTTCTCCCAGTCACAACTGAGACATAGCAGTTGTAGTCAAAGCAAATCCTAGAATACTAGTTAATTAGCAGGAGGAGAAAAAAAAAATACTGTAGAGTCCAAGAACCTTGCCACTTGCCATCCAAATGCAGGATCAATCAAATTGCCATGATGAGAAAGTGCTCAGGTGCTGAGGAATATCAAGCCTACTGTTCTCAAATTTTGTCTAAAGCACACTGCTTGCAAGTAGTACTATTTTAACACCTGCTAATAATATTATCCTTCTCTCAGGTGCACTATCTGCTCTCTGGTTGTTTATAATTGGTACCTGAACTCCCTTTGCAGTCCGTGGACCCTCTATTATCTCCCCGTGATGCTCCAATCCACTCAGACCTCCCTCCAGCCAGCTCCAATTCTCTCTCTCCCAGCTCCCAAAGGCATGTTATTTTTAGAGCTCAAACTCCTCCAGTTATCAATGGGAGCCTGTAAACTCAAAAATAGGTTGCTTATGGTATATTAATAATCCTCACAGTTATGTTCCCTGGTTATTCTTTCAGCTGCTGCAGCTTATCTACCAGAGCCTCTCTTGCCACTCCAATCAACCTCATTATACTGAACAACATTCTGCCCTTTTAAAGAACAGAAAAGGATGTAGTTGACCGTAAAGGCTTAAATGTTGTTGTGATTAAGGATGGACATAAGCACATGCTTAGGAGATTTTTTGAATCATGGAATTAGAGGTTTTTTCAGCCCTCAAGACTTGCTCTGTTCCCTGTCTGAGACTCTGCAGGGCTTGCAGTTTGTGTTATGCCAGTGTTAGCTTTTGGGACAAAAAAGACTGGATCCCTGAGTTTTCTAACCACAGGAAAAAGCAATGGTTATTTCTATTTCAGTATAGATGTAACTTCAAAACTAAAATAAATTAATGAATTTTGAAGTTTCACTTTTTTTTTCTTCTTCAAAATTAGAGTTTTTCATGTTGCATCTCCCTTTTATTCCCTGAAGACATGCCCAGACAGGTTATCAACAAGCAGATAAAGGATTTACTTTAAAAAAAAAAGCACCAGTAATTCCAATTGTCAGTATTTTCTCTTCTCGTACAACATGTTAGCTGAAAGAAGATGAATCCAGGTTTTGGCTGTATCTCCATATATGCAATAAAATGACCACATTTGGTGCTAATATTATATAACACATGAATCACCTGAGGGCTAAATAAAATTTGTCTTTATCTGAACCATTTCCAGCCTCATATATTTAACACTAAAATTCTGTTAAGGCAGCCTGTTTTATAAGAAGTAAATTTACAAAGGAGAAAACAGACATACCTTATTAGCATCTCATAGAAAATCAGTGATTATAACAAGTGCACCAAGGTTCAGTAAATGCCTCCCACTCAACAAGCTTCCAAAGTGAACGACCACATGATGTTTACTCCTTGCCAGAACTCATTTATAGATCTCTTACTCACCACTATCACAGTCATACATGCAACATTTAAGAAGAGGCAGCAAGAAGTCTTTTATTTGGGAGTGGACAGAGTATTACAGTTGAGGAGCTGCGTCTTTTCTTTACAATGCTGTTTAACCAAGCTCTGAAGCATGATTAGAATCATGCAAACTCTAAAGATTATAATCAACTGAAAGCATTCATTACATACCATGGCCATTCCATGTGGACAATGGGTATGGCTGCTTGGAGAAAATTATGTACCAATTGGAAAATATTGATTAAAAGAGACAAAAACTCCCTCTTCAAAAGTGCAAGTGGGAAATTAAGGTAATGAATTCCTACAGAGTTAGGAGAACCAGGAAGAGTTTTGTTCCCACAATTTTTAAATGACACCTGGCCATTCCTAGCAAATAGCACCCTGGGAATGAAAAGGGTATCAGTTTCAGTAAAGTAAGAAGGGGACAGAGTTCATGAACTTATGTTAGTCTGGAGCAGAATTAGCCTAGAATTACAAACGCACTGATCTTCAGAAGGAAAAAAATGGGAAAAGGGTAAATTCAAGGACATGTCTTCTTTGCTCTAGTTAATTGGGAATGTGAAATAAAGCTGGACTATCTCCCTTGACTCCCTAATTCTCATACACATCTAGTAAAAGCCTTGTCCTTTCTGAGACAGTAACCTGAAGTGCCAAGGGATCTGCTTTAATTTGTCTGCCCTCACTTCCCTTCGCTTGGCACCACTTGCTAAGATGATCTTCTCCCGTGCAACTACTTTAGTATTTATATCGTATCAGAATCACTGTCCACACTGATGGTAGAAGAAGCTGTAGGAAGTCAAATGTGCTCCAGGTTAACATATTAATATTGTCAGAGAGAGGGTAGGTTTCAAAGGAGAGTTAATCCTTGGACTCCCTCCCAGTGGTAGCCAGCTGACTAAATGCAAAAGCCTGCTTTAAACTAAACTATGCTTTCTTGCATGCTTTTTGCAGATTATTTCTACATGTTTGCTATGTTTCTGTCAGGATAATAATAGCAACTCTCATACATCTAAGCATCTCTCATATCTTTTAAAATATATTTGCTCTCATATATTTTCTGGACATGGTCCTGGGCAGCCTGCTCTAGGTGACCCCACTTGAGCAGAGGGGTTGGACCAGACAGCCCCCAGAGGTCCTTTCCAACCTCAATCATTCTGTGATTCTGTGAATTACTGGAACAATTAAAAAATTATTGGAAAGAAAATTTATCTCCTACCAAATAAGGAACAAATCTGTCACATTTTTGAAAGGTACAAATTGAATACTTAGCTGACATATCACAGTTAAGAAGAGTGGCATTGCACTGGTCTAATGGCTGCCGTAACAATTTAAGAGGTAAAAAAACCAGATTAGATACCAGTATGTGTCTAAAGATCTTTAGAGAATTTTTGGCTAAGTGCAGTAGTATGAAACTGTGCATGGTTGCTAGATTGTTCTCTTAGTTATCTGGAAATCACAACTGCTTTGGCACAGCAGCTAATTTATGCAAGTTATTTCCAGAGAGTCGGTAAGTATGAACAATAGAACACATGAACAAATCACACATGTGAATCATTGAGAGGTTTGTGCATGGACTTCTGGATGAAGCCAGATGAAGCAGCAGCTTGTCCTCTTTACATTCTATAAATCAGATATTTTCTAACTTTCTAAACCAAATGACTATGTATGCACAGAAATCTATCCATTCCCTGAAGGACTAATATTTCCCATTAGTTGTCATTGAATTAACCACATAACAACAGCAAATTCCAGTGATTTGGAAGGTTCAGCTGGTGTCTGAGACAGTTGTTATCCAAAAGGAAAAGATCTATTATAAACTTTTCAGGGAAGAGACTTGTTCTTCACTCAGCCAGGTTGCAGGCATCTTCTCATCTTGAAAAGACAACAATGCAGCTGTCTCACTCAAGGTATAACATCTTGAAGTTTTTCTCAAGTTAGGTTTTTTTTTCTCTTTCCTCAAACCTCCTTCCTGCCATAAACCTGAGGTGGAGTTGGAGCCCTTAGAAGTTCTGGGCTCCATGTCCACAATGAGGAGCTTTGGGGTTAGCCACCACACACCTGTCAAGTCCCCAGTTTGCCATCACCTCCCAGGACACTCCCAGGAGAGCTCCCAAAAGTAAAGGCTGCTGAAATGCTTGGGAAAAATCATACTGAAATATTTCTTTTTTTTTTTTCTTTTTTTCCTAAATTATTTCTCCTTAGAATTTCTTTCTCTTGAGAAGCAAACCCTCTAATTTTCTTTATAAATCAGAATAAATCTTTTTCTAAAAATTCTTAAAGAACATGAATTGTAAATTTTTATTCTTTGAAAAGACCTAATGTGCACAAAATGATAATGTTTGATATGACTTATACCGCCTTTCTTTTTTCCTTGGTAAGGGGAACCCAGATGTAGATGATCCAAATGCTAACGTATGTGGTTCCTAACAGTCTGAGATGATGCAAATAGTAACAGTCTCAAAAGTGGAACAAAAAAAAAAAACGCAACTCAGATTTCAATATTTCCAGTGAAAAGGAAAGAACATATTCCCCTAACAAATGTCTCTACTTCCTGACTAGTACTAATTTGAAAGTTTTAGGATTTGTAATGTGTTACAAACATTACACTCTCCAGAGCATGGAAATGTGTTCTGAACTTTTCTATCTCTTCAGTCCTGTCAGCTTTGTTTTGTTGTGGTTTGGGTTTTTCTTTCTTTTGTCTGTGAATCTCTTGTCGGAGACCAGAAATCTTCCTAAAACAGTATGTGGTGGGCTGTGAGTTATCATTTAGATGAAGTAGCACCTTAATCAGCACATTTTTTTTTAGCTTATTGGATTCACTACAAATTCTGATATAAATATATTGTTTATAAGGATAAAAATCAACAGCTTCTTAAAGTTGGGAAAGTAAGTTTATCATATTTAAGAAGTTCATAAAGAGACTGAAGTTTTAAGAACTTATTATGCATAACTCTTCGAAGTGGTATTACAAAAAAACTCCACTCTATAAATGCTGTTATAATTTCTGTTATTGCTGTGACCTTTTCTGGAGGTACCCTTAACATTTTCTCTTCACAGTTTACATGTCTTAAAGCACAGTGGCTGTAACAAATATTTACCTCATATCAAATTCTAGTTTTCATTTCAATTTTCTCCTTTTCATTAATGTTTTCCTTCCAACTTCTCATAACCTAAAGTGTTGTCTAAAGGCTTTGCAGACCCATCTTCAATTTCCTTGTGAGTGTATGAGGTCATCTGTGATTTGTAATGGGAAGCAAAGATCAAGCAGTATATACCAAATGCTGTGATTAAAGTTGTTGATGAGGAGCCGCAGTGGCTCTTTCTCTTTTAATAACTATGCTGTAGTACTTACTATCTTCTAAATTACTGCCTTCTGAAGGGGAAAAAGGTTTTTCTTCTGTGGCACTTTACTAAGCCCATCCAAGTTCATATAAGATTGTGCCTATCACTATTATTCTTTGAAAATATTAATCAATATAGGGGGGAAATTGTTCTCTGAGTGCCTGTTAAGCCATTCTCATTCACCTGTAATACCTCTGCTTTAAAATACATTTGATTCCCAGTTTAGGCATTACTTAAGAGCTTGGTTCCCTTTTTAAGGCATCATCCTCATCATATTAACAAGTATACCCAAATAGTCTGTTAATGAAGTCAGATGACTTAAAGAGCTTAAGTAGTAAAAAATTTATGCCACTGAGATTATAAAAGGATTTCCATGGCAGTATAGCTTTATTTCATTTTCACTCCCCCTGATAGCAACTCAGATTCTCAAGACAAAGGCCAACAGAGACGGTGAAACTTCAGGAATTATTGTCATAGCAAATTCATCAGTAAGGAAACCAAGGCCTGAGCTGATCCTGCAAAGTGCTTATTACCCCTTTGAGGCCCTACAAATCTTATTGATTTCTCCAATGATAACCAAAACCACTTAGCAGCTCACAGGCACAGGGCAAAAAATAGCCAATAGAAAGGCACCTGGGTGGTGGTGCACCATGAAAATGAAAAGATGTTGCTACGTCCCTTTACAGACTGGTAATTGTGATGTCTACAGGACAAAGGTATGCACAGAAGGCTAAGCACTATTAGAACTAAAATAATGATTGATATAATACCCAGTACAGAAGAAAAGCAGCAATAAAAATCAACTACTACATGAAAAAGTCAAAAAAAGCTGTGACATTTAAAACAATGAGACATCTTTGTTGCACTGAGATTGATGAAGGCTCTGTAAGGAGGCCCTCATTGATGTAATGTGAAATGCACCTGTTGAGAGTTAATTGCACAACTGGGGTTTCTCAACTAGGATGTGTCTCTGAAAGCAAAGTTTCCAGCTAGGAGAAAATGTATATACGGTGGTGAGTGCTCCTGATGCAGAGACTCCCTACAGTCAGTGCGTGGTAGCCCACCACAGAGATAACTGGCGAGGAAATGCCTCACCAGTGTCTGCAGCTAAAATAAAAGAGGCAAGAACACAATGACTGGTATTGCACTGTGTAACCTGGATTAAACATGGCCAAATTATTACAAAGCTAAACCCCAGAATTCCTGGATTGTTTCAGAAGTGGCTTACAAGTGTGGGGATCACAGCCTTCAGGTCAGATAATGAGCTTATCCACTGTAAGCGCTATGGCTCCAAAAAGTCAAATGCTCTCATGTCCCACATAGGGCAGCACAAGCAGAGGGACCAAAGCCATTTTTCACTTCTCAAAACCTTGCTGCCTGCTCTTGTGACAGTCCTATTTTCTCCAGTGGAAGCTTCAACCCACCAGCCTTGTGCATGCCTTGGCCAAGCACCCAGCTCAGAGTGACCTACAGACAGCTGCATGGGCTAACCACCATCAGGAACTGTTCCCAGAAGCAGAGGAGGTTGTTTGGTGTGGCATCTCGCAGCCTTCTAAATCCTCAGTCAGAAACTTGAACTATGACATTTTGTATCAATTTTAAGAACCTGGGTCTGCACCAGACCCATAGCATCAAGGGTTTGAAGCTGTTGAGTTGTTGGAAGTACTTAGAAATGTTATTTGTTATTTGGAGCAATCAGGAAGTTGGAAGTCTAACAACAACAACAAAAGCTTCTCAAAAAAAGTGCCTGGTTTAGTTTAAAAATACTGATTCTTTCTCTGGAAATTGAAATCCCCAGATGTTCTATGCTTTTCTGTGAAAATTCAGGCCACCCAATTTTAAAACAGCTGATTTTAGGAGGCTGAAATTTGGAGAAAGAAGACTTTATTTTTACTAATAGTTTTATGGTAGGGTAAAGACTCTTCTGGTTCAATCCTTTCAGTAGTCTTATTGAAGTCCCTCAAACAGTGCAATAAAAGCCTTTGCAGGAGTGGGCTATTCCTCTCAAGATCAAGCTGTTTCATGCCATGTGAACTCTGAAATGCATAGCTGTGCTACAGAATTAAATGACGAATAATGATTTTCCAATGAATTGGTTTACTGCATCAAAGAGAATGTGGAGGAAGGCACTTGCCTTGGACTTCTTTTACACTGGCATTTCAGTTGGTGCTAGCTCTCCAATCAAATATTAAAGCTTTACTCTAAATTATGTACAAAACTTAAACACTAATCTGAGCAGAACATATCACACAGCAAAATGCTGCTGCTGGAACGGTTCTCTGATTTCACACCTGAATGATCATGTCTTTTGTTATTGTCATGCTGGCTGCCACTTAATACTCTTGATAAGCTGCTATTTTCTCCAGAGATGCATATCCAGTGGTAAGCAACACTGTCTGGTACCTGCATGGTTTTCATATATTGAGAAGGGTTAAAAATAGTAGTTATTTTAAATAAAAAATTGTAAGCAAGAGATTCTGTTTTGTTTGGTTGGGTTTTTTCTTTGCAGGAGATGGTAGAGTTGGAGGAGCAAAGGCTGCAGAAAATGCAATATCTGTCAGGTTGCTGATCCCCATGGAGTCCACAAATGCATGTCCTCACTAATGGCATTTCTAAAGTGACATTGGTCTTTGTTGCCTACTGACATTTGTGGAGTCACTGGCTTTTTCCTTTTCAAAAAAAAAAAAAAAGAAAAAGCTGAGGTACTGAATGACAAAAAGCACATATTAAAATTATATTAAGTTGATAAATGATTCACATGACTATCAGTTAATCAGTTAAGACCAAACACATGGCTTAATAGTGTTTATTCATATCCAAATTTAAGATATAGGTACTAAATTTTCTTTCCTCTATACTTAAAGTGAGGTAAGTTCCTTCAGAGACATACTTGTATGTACAAAAGATGAATCAGAATTACTGTACCAGTTTTGTAACCACACATAAGACTGAAGATATGAGATGGTTGGGGGAAAATTGTTATAAATGGTAGTTTTCAGATATAAGATATAACACAATATAAGACAGGCTATACAATATGTTAATTCATCTGCACCAACAAACTACATACACTCTCCCCTTTAGCTTCCACACTGCCTGATTTTTTAGTTCCTACCAGACTTTAACACTGTATGAATATTTTTATTTTATTATTCTTCAGAATTCACATAACCTCCAGGATGATAGCTCTGCTAGTCATTTTTCGTTGCAAATACTCTTCATCTCTCAGTCAACTTCAATGTTTCATGGGAAAGATCTAAGAATTAGGTGTTAACTTGTTAGACTTTCAAAAGCCATGTGTTCAGACTTTGGCAACGCAGACTTGGTCTTTCATTTGTCCCTGAAGAAAAACGTGCATTTCATGCTGGTGTTAGAAAGGACTATGTCCAAAAAAAAAAAAAAAGTGTTTATAAAACAAACACGGGTCATTTGAAGAAAATTGAGTTTTTGTGCCATTTGTATATGTAAAATTTGGGATTATATCTATATATATTTATATCATGACTGTTTATCAATTTCAAATCCCAGGCCAATGAAACTAGAAGCAAACATCATTTTGGTGTACTGCAAACACAACCTTTCTTACTTCAGTGAAGCAAAAGGGGAAAATGGCAAGAGAATTACTAGGTTGGATAATTGTGGGAGAAAAAAGATGAGTTTGCTTGATTTGCTGTTTGAGACTTGGCATGGGCTGAGGCTGCTGAAGTTTATTTAAAATGCAATGAGCTTTTGTACCTTAGCGTGTGCCAAGAGTCAAACTGGTCCAACATTTTCTGATGGAACATTTCTCCACTGGGAAAGGTTTATGCTCTGAAAGTGTAACTTTTTATGGAAACATTGTGCTTTCAGAAATTCTCCTGATGCAACATGGAACATTGAGCATGACCAATCTGGGCAGTTTCTTATCAGCCCCTGTGCTGGCTCCCCAGCATTCTGCCAAGGGGCTGGTGCAGCTTTTTGACAGGGGCTTCCAAGAGCCAACAACTTCATGTCTGCCAGACTTGGAAACCCTAATTCCTGCTCAGCACTCCTACCATCCAGAAGTTGATGGATAGCTACTTTCTAGAGAAACTAGACAGCTAGCTTCTCTAATCAGGGGGAAAATATTCTCTTTTTTAAAAATCTAGATATTATGGTTTAACCCCCCCTAGTCCTGCACCTTTGTGGTCCAGCTGAGGGCAGGGCCCTACTCTGCAGCATAACATATACTGGTATGTCCAAATTGGTTCCACAGCCTCCACCTCATCTGAGACTTCTGCTGCATTGATCTCCACCTTCATTCAGGTGTGTGATGCCAAACCCTTAAATGCTGCCCTTCAAGATTCATTTGGACAACTCCAAGCCCTAAAAATGATACTGTACTCCTCATCTCACCCAGACTCAAAGACTGGATCATGAGAAGTTTTTTTTAAAAAAAAAGAAAAAAAAAAAAAGTCCTTTCTTAGCAATTTGAACATGAGGGCTCACCTCTCTCCATTCTTCTCTGCCACTGCAAGGGTTTTTGTAAACATTCTACAGTGAACAAGTCACTCAGCAAGCCCTATGCAGATGCTAAGCAATACTCACAGATGTTGTAATAATAAAAAAACCCCTGTCCAGTCCAAAGTCATTTCTAGTACACAATAAGACACAATTCATGACACAACAACTTTGAGACAAAGGGAGGGATAAGGAAATGGAAACTCTGTTACATGGGGTTTAATAATTAGCAGATTTATAATAGGAGCTGCTTGGCTGCTGACACACAGCAGTGACTATTATTTTTATGCAATAGGCTTCCTGAGTCATTTCACATCAGTATTTGAAAGCATTTATCTGGTTAAACATGCAAAACCCCCTAGGAGTTAGGCACTTAACTTCTGGTTTTTGGTTTGGGTTTTGGTTTGTTTGGTTGGTTTTTTTTTTGGAAACCTATGAGGTACCTATTGCATCTTTACAGAGCTTGAAGTATTTTAGAAGTCTGCCCTCTAGTATCCCTTAAGAGTTACAGTCACGATGCAGTATTAACATGCATGTTTTGACTGTGATTTATTTCACTGTAAAAATTATTTCCCCTTCTTTTCCACCAAAATAAAAAATTTTATGTATATAAAAGCCACCATTAAACCACCAAAAAAAAACCAAATCCAGGCCCCCAAACCCCTACCAACAACCCATACTGTAAAGAAACTAGATTCAGCATTAGCCATTAGGGCAATGTTCTGTACTAGAATAATGATATAAGTGGAGTTGGTAAAAGCACAATTTCATTTGAAAATTAATGCTTTGAAATAAAACCCCAGCGTGTCTTAATGACAAACCCAGCGAGCATGAGAAATGACCGAGAAATGACCGTCAGGAAAGAGTCTTGCATTTTAGCACCTCACACGGCTGAAGGAGCCGCAGGACACACTGTTCCTCGACGTTACTTTTGAGAAGGTGGAGAAAGTAAAAGATCTTTTTTTCTGCGGTATCCAGGGAAACCCAGGAGGGCAGCAGCACGGGCTGCCTGCTTCTTCTATTGCAGTGAAAGAAAAGAAACACAGCGGTTTAACTTACACAAATCCTTTCTGTACAGAGGGAGGTGCTGCCCTGCTGTTTTTACCGGTAAAGTCAAAAGACTTAAAACCCGAGAAATCCTTGGGCAGCGCGGTCCCTTCTCCCGTACCGTCGAGCCTGGGGACCGGGCCGGGGGCTGCCGGGGAGGCTTCCCCACCGCCCCTCGGAGCCTGAGCCGCACCGCGGCCCGCCGCCCTGCCAGCCGGGGGAGGGGGGACCGTCGTGCAAACGCCCCTCTAACGCCGCCCGCTGCGCTCACTGCTTCAGAATTAAACTGCAATTAAAAGTTACAAAGGGAAGCGTCCCGCCGTCGCTTCAGAAGCTGCCTGGAGCTAAACCCCAGCGAGGGCTTGGCCACCATCTCGAGTTTGTTTAAAAATCTCAGCAAAGGGCCGTAGTTTTGCCGTAATTTCACCTCTTTCAGGGATTTCACGGGCAGTTTGAAGCTCTGCGAGGCAAACAGCACTATTCTGTGCTGCTCTTCATCTGAAACAGATGTGCCCAAAGATCCCAGCCAGCTGAAGTGATGTTTAATGGTGCTTGCTGAGTGGCGATGTCAGGGAGGTTATTTCTCCTCAGATGTGAGGCTGGTGTGGAGCCGTGTGGCTCAGTACTTTAGTACCGCTGTGTTGCAGGAAACAATGGGAAATGTGGGGGTAATGGAGCTGGGGAAAGTCAAGTCCATGCTGCTTCTGAAGCAATACCCAGCTCTAAGCTCCCTCAGATTGATTTCTTTGCTTTTAATGCATCAGCAACAAGCTCTGCAATCTTGGAGACACTGAGAGCTCCTCTTCAAGCAAGAAAACAGGAATCTCAGCTGTCTCTATCTGGGCAGTGATAGCCAATTTATACATCTGCAATTCTCTCTTCTGCTGCTTTACCCAGGCTGTACTGCAAATAGCCACGTGTGACCCTCTGTGCTAGGTATGGTTTCTAAAAATGCTACTTTCTCCTGGTCATATTTCTTCTTCCCAACAGAATTCTTAATGTGTGAGTGTTGTTCTGTATAAATAGAGTGTACATCTGATATGCCTACAGATAATATCATAGCACTATTGAACTATGATTAATCAACCACCTGTTTTCTTTCAATATAACTCTGGCATGTGCAATAAAAAGAGATGGCCTGGGACAATGGTCATGTCCATGCAGATACGGTTACAGAAGAGATGGAAGCTGGCTATGGTTTTATTTTCAAAATATTCAAATCAAGACTGGGAGGTCTCTGTGAACTTCACAAATACTTTTTCTGAAATGCTTAGCACCTCATGTGAAGCAAAATAATTGAAAAAATACAGCAAATGGGAGGAAAAGGAAGGGTGGTGGGACAGTGACTGCTAATTGTCAAAACCCAGCATAATCTCTCCATAACCCACATTCTCTGCAGCCTCTTCTGAATACACAACACTCTTGTCCTGGATTTTGTGTCCTTCTTGCCATAGAAAAGCAAGAGGTCTTAATCAGCTCAGGAAATCTGACAGCCATCTTGCACATAACCCAGAGGACCTCTTCAGAGATGGATAAGCATGAAGACAAGACATCATACTCAGGCTGCTAATTTAACTTGACATGTAACTGACTGTATTAGGAAACTGTATTCTGACATCTGGACCATGCAGGATATGCTTAATTCCTGGCATTATCTTGCTTCTTCAAAGCTACTACTGTAGGTAGTGTAGTAATTGTCTCTTCTTGGAAAGCTTATTGTTGAGTCATTCAAAATTTGATACATACTGCTACAGTACATGTGAAATTCTTTCACATCTGTAACCAGTATATAAATATGTCGTGTTTATAGGGTTTTGTCATTATTAGAGCTTCAAATGTAAGCCCATTTTTCCCATGGAATAAATAAACATCTTCAAAACATAAATGAAGGCATTATGGTATGTTTCCTGCACAAGAATGTACTGTTAATGCTTGATTTTGCCATCTCTGACAGGTGAGCATTTAGAAACAGGGTATTAGGATTGAGTGGAAGACATATGGGACAACTAGACTTTCCCATAACACTCTGTTTCACAACAGAAAATTGTTTTTTGACTAAATGGAAAGGAAAGGGAAAATGGAAAAATAAATAAATAAATATGTTTCCCAAAGGTAAATATAAGCAAAAGGTGAGAGAAAACACCTGCTTTTAAAAAACATGCATCCAGGCCAATTATTTTTTAGTTTTGAATTTTCACTGACATGTTCTACAGTTTCTGTGGAAAAGATTTACTTTGCTCAGGTCTGCAGAAAGGCTCTTCTCAGAATGTAGATGTAGGCAGTTCCTGTTGGAGCACTCCCACAGCAGTATCAGTATGTGTCCTGGGTCTAATTGCAGAAGCCTTTTCACTCTTAACAATGAACAATACAATTTGCATGTTGAAATTTGGAGTAGGATTTTAGGAAGCACTTAAGCAATTTTAGAGCATAGTTCCCACTGAGTAGCAATGGGATTGTGCTCCTTAGTTCCGAGGGAAAGTCCCGGCAATTAAGATGCAAATGAAATATAGGTCCTTAACTCCAACATTGCAGTCTTCAAAACTGCGGTCCAACTACACTGTAATCTCAAACTGTGCCTATGCCCATCTACAAATACCTGAGTTTTGATACACCTGCTCACCTGAGTACCAGAGAGACTTGTAACCCTGAGGAGCACCCAGAAATGTGGTAGGTTTCCACAGGTTTTGCTCCTCAGTACCTACCTAATTGCATCAGGTTTCATACGAAAACACAGCAGCAGCTACCTTGGTTTCTTTTAAAGTACAGTTTGAGAAAACTGTTGCTACACAGATTAACCTTTAGACAAGGTACACAGCAATCCACAGGCTAAAGCACATGGAAGCAGGTTCCCTACTGTCAGCTGAGCTCCATATTGCTAAGCTGCTGTCAGGCTCACTTGTCTACAGATTAATTTTAATTCATTTCTGCGCAGCAGTCTAGCTTTAGCTCGAAGTCTAGAAAGGGTCCCCCCTGCCAAGATAGTCTGAATTCTCCAGGGAGGCAAGAAATGTGGGGTTTAATCCTTTTGAAGAGAAGAAGGAATACACCTGTTTTATTCATGCATACTGGCTGGGTATCTGTGATAATTGCTGAGCCAAGGCAGAAGGGAGGGGCCACCAGCAGGTTCCTTCTCTTGCATGTTTTCAAATTGTTCTTGTTTTTTAAAAAGGGGGAGATAGAGCAGTAAGTAGGATTACAA
>JAAGNO010031137.1:5038-19820 GCA_033439905.1 Ceryle rudis
GCGGGTTGGGAATCTCTCCAGACAAGGAGACTCCACAACCTCTCTGGGCAGCCTGGCACAGCCTCCCACCCCCTCACAGTAAAGAAGTTTCTCTTCCGGCTCAGGTGGAACCTTCTGTGTTCCAGGTGGTGCCTGGTGCCCTTTGTCCTGTCACTGGGCACCACTGACAAGAGTCTGGCCCCATCCCATTGCCCCCTGGGGGTCCTTTAACTCTTGATCAGATCCCTGCTCAGTCAGTAACAATATGACATTATGTAGTAAAAGTTCCCAGTGGTATCAAAACCTCCCCCACTGCAATATTTGGCTGTATTTTGCAATTCTTTTCACACAGAAAGAGGAGAATTCTGGTAGGAGCAGAGCTCAGGTTTGCTTTTGAGGCAATGTGATTTCAGTGTATGCATTTCCTCACCCTCTGCTCTAAGCGTTCAGCACTCTGGGGTCAGTAGCAGTTCCTAAAGAGGTGTCCAGCCACAGGTCTTTGAAGAGGGAGTAAGAGAAGATTTTTCTGCTTAAAAGAGGCAAAGTTAAGAGAATCTTTCTTCAGTATTTTTTTCAGTACAGAACATGAATTTTTTTTTTTTTTATTGAATTTGTCTTTAAAATGTTTTACTTTGAATGTCGATCAGTTTGAAGCAGTGAAAACTAATCCTGGCATAGGACATAGTGTTGGCAAGTTATAAGAGTTATTGCCCTTGGATAATCTCAAACTTCAGAAAACATGGTGTTCAGATTTTAACCATCCCTCCTCTCCTTCGCAGCAACTGTTGCATCTACTGGGGTTACAAGTAGAGAGGAGGGAAATAAAGGGGGGAAAAAAGGTATTTTTATAAAGATGACAATCAGTGAGAATAAAATTCCTTATCCCCGTTAGGACAGCATTATCAGATGACAGCAAGCTTGTCAAGACTGCCCTGATGATGCCATTCAAGATGTAGCTGTACAGTTTAGCTGGGGGCGTGGGTGAAGTTACTTTTTGTCAAAATAATACATGAACCAATAGTAAAGAATTCATACATGGAGGGATTATTATGACACTGAAATCAATTTCTCTGGAATGTACTGATTGAGGTCTGAACTTTCCTTTTTTTCTTATTTTTGCCTCAAACAAGTGGGGTTTTTTACTTGTCATAAGAGGAGGCAGGAACAAAACCTCCTCTGTTCAGGTGCAGGTTTTAGAGCCTGCTGTTAGTACTGTACCCACACGCCTTCCTCTCCTCTGACTGTGAGCAAATCTGCCCTTTTGCTGGAGCAGAGGAAGCTACACTGGCAAAATTAATCCTGTTTTGCTGTGGTTTTTCTAAGATAATGTAAATTCATTTATGTGAGTGACAAAATTACATCAATTTTATGCCTTTCCCACTTAGCATCCTGTAAGCTGCACATGGGACATCCAATGCAGCAGGCACATGAGCCAGTGAGTGTAGTTTGTACCAGTAGGAAAATGTGGCCAAAGGGCATTGATAAAGTGCACAGTGGAGCTTGGCTGCTTTGTATTTTGTACCATGACTGTAACCCTTTCTTCCTGGGAGCAAAATCATCTCTAGTGCTAGAAAGGAACCTCCCACTGATTTAACTAATTGCTACATCCTGCTTTGTTCTAGGACTGTACAAGAAATCAGGCAAACTAGTGTTTCTTGGACTGGACAATGCTGGCAAAACTACGCTGCTGCACATGCTCAAAGATGACAGATTGGGACAACACGTCCCCACGTTACACCCCAGTAAGTTAATATTGCTGGTTCTGTAGCTAGAAAGCATTTCAAGTGTTGCAGGGCTCTGATTATACACTGTAAACCCAACAGTGTCACTGGGGAGAAGCAAAGGAATTTCTGGGGTTGTGATCTGCAGATAGTTGAAGTAATATTAAAAAAAAAGTCATAAAAAATGTGTGTAGGATAATTCAGTGTGGTGTATTTATAATTAAGAGGTGAGTAACAAGCAGAATAGTGGGCCTGAGAGTCTAGAGTGCAGAAACTGTGGGGAAATTGGGGCTTGCAGTGTTTGGGAGCAGCTTCTCTGGATAATTTAGCATTTCTGTACACTGGTGGGATTATTTTATTTTATTTTTTGACTTGGAAGTTGCTGTGTAGTTGTCATCTTTGTAGCCTCGCAGGAGAAAAAGTTGAGCACAGGATAAAAATGTGGCTTGAAGTCCAGTAAGGAGGTGAGAGACTGCGAAAGGATGTGAAGAAGAAAAACCTTGAAGAGTGTTGTACATGAAATGCCATCTCTATGGCAAACCAGATGCCAGAGCCAGCTGTTGTTTATGGAATGTGTAGGGATAAAAAACATACAGATATTCTCTGCTGTTCTTAGCTTTGTAGATATTTCACATGTTATTTTGCCGTTAAACAAACGTGTCACTGGTTTTTGAGAGAAAATGTATTGCTCTGATTTGCTTCTTGAATAACAAAATACTGAAAAGAACCAAGAGAGACAGTAAAGAAGGTTAGGCTGTTCCAATGCACTGCATCCTCTTCACAGAGGACGTTAATTCTGTGTATTTCCAGCTTCAGAAGAGCTGACAATTGCTGGCATGACTTTCACTACCTTCGATCTGGGGGGACATGCTCAAGGTAAGAGAATACATTGACTCACTTAACTCCACCAAATTCAGTTCAAGTTGTCTACAGTCCTTTTGTTTTGGATCAGAAATACAACCATGCTGCAGGGACTTGCTTCCCACACCCCTCTTTGACAGCATAAAAACCACTCGCTGCTCTTTTGTCCATCTCCACTTCTCACAAATCCCAAACACAATTTGGCAAGAGCTGCAGTAGAGCCAAAATGTTTGACTGATATCTGTATTTGGAAGAGGATTCTGTACTTTGACTCGCTTACCTTTACCTTCAAGCTTTATGCCTCAAACTTAACCTCTGTTGACGTAATTCTTGAGGAAACATAAAAAGTTTCAGCCCATCGGCGTGCGTGTGGATGGTTGTGGCAACAGTAAAGGTGATGATATTTCTGCTCTGGTCTTTCAAGCTTTGTAAGACGTGAAATTACATCCCAAAGACTGGCAACATAAGCCAAGACTTCAAAAAAACCCACCCAAACCCTGTTGCTTCTTAATCATTCATGTGCATCACTGTGAATTTGGGGATAATTTCCTTTTGTCTTGAATTCCCATCCTCCCTGCAGCTCGCAGAGTGTGGAAAAACTACCTGCCTGCAATTAATGGCATTGTGTTCTTGGTGGACTGTGCGGATCACGAAAGATTGCTTGAATCAAAAGAAGAACTTGATGTGAGTTTAAAGAAGATTTTGCAAGTTTTAACTTTTGACTTCTAAGAAACAAGCTCAAATTCCCCATATCCAACAGAGCTCTGCTGCCACCCAGACATGGGCAGTAGTGATTTGACCTTCTATATTCTAAATGAATCTCTCCTCCTTTCCTTTGTAGTCACTAATGACAGATGAAACTATTGCTAATGTGCCTATCCTAATTCTTGGTAACAAGATTGACAGACCTGAAGCCATCAGTGAAGAGAGGTTACGAGAGATGTTTGGTCTGTATGGCCAGACAACGGGAAAGGTAAAGCTCCTTTTTATTTATTTATTGTGGTCATTTGGGGTTTGTTTGGTTGGTTTGGGGTTTTTTTTTTTTGGTTAGGCATTCTGTTTGCATTTGTGTGTTGACTTTTGTTCAGTACACAAAATAAATGGGGTTTAATTTATAAAGTACATAACTGTATATACAGCAGGAATTCTGGCGTCTCTTTCTGTGAGTGCACGTCAGATGCAGCTCTACTACAACTTTTACATCAGATTCAATGCCACATTTTTTCAGAGAAAACTTAGTTGTACTTAGGATTATTTTTAATACTTCCAACTTCCCTATGTGGTACTTTGAAAAGATGAGCAAGTCTTTGGAAGCTGTATTTCTAGTAAGAGCTATAAGAGAAAACTGGATTAGCTCTTTCAGTAAGTGACTTTTCTCATTTCAAGTGCAGACTTAGTCCAATTTGTTATTTAACATGTTTACCTAAAGCTTAGAAATAGATTTAAACCATTGCAGAGGTCTGGGCTTGTAGGTTGTGAGAGAATAAACCCTTCCTGCTGGCATCTGTAGCAGCAAGGCAGATTTCTGTTATGGATCTTTGCAATACTTCAACCCTTAAGTACAGGATACTACTTGTAGGAGGCATTCAGATACAGGGCATTAGAAACAAGTTGCCGCTTTGTTGTCCTTTACCCTGGGAAAGACACCTCCCTGGAGCTGGCAGAGCTGTTCCAGTGTGGCTTCTGTCCCAGTTCCAGTTAGATGCCCAGCAGTGGAGCTCTGCTGAGGAGGGTGATTCCTCTTGGCTTATTTACTCCTAGATGCTTCCCTTAAAGTTCAGTGCCAGTCAGAGTTTAGGCTGAGCAAGAACAAACTTTACCTTCTTGTTTTCTCGGTGAAAAAGAATAGTGTAGGGTGGTTGTAGAATAGGAGTAATGGGCTGTAAACAGTTACTACCAACTCTTATTATTTTTTTTTATTTATCTTGCCCTGGTTTTTACAACACTGCACAGAGTCTATGAGGTAGGAATACCAGTGTCAATCTCCATCTGAGCAACAGCTTCATCGCACTGCACTGACCTTGGCAAACGAGCAACTTAGGCTTTCGTGGCGGTCAGTCCTACAACTGGTAGCAAATGCTGGTATTAGCTGTTTGCAGTGCTGTTGAAAACACAGCGGGGAACTGCCACTGAAAACCAAGTCTAAGCTCTACAATTCTTCTCTGTGCACGTACTTGCTGTTGCATTCTGGGCACAGAGTGGGTTGAGAGTAGCCCTGAAGAGAAGGACTTGGGGATGTTGGTTGACGAGAAGCTCACCATGAGCTGGCAGCATGCTCATGAAGCTCAGAAGGCCAACCATGTCCTGGGATGCATTGAGGAGTGTGGCCAGCAGATCAAGAGAGGTGATTCTCTTTACTCTGCTCTTGTGAGACTCCACCTCAAATATTGCGTCCAGTTCTGGTGGCCCCACCATAAGAGGGACACAGATCTGTTGGAACAAGTCCAGAGGAGGCCACAAAGATGATCCAGGGGCTGGAGCACCCCTGCTATGAGGATAGGCTGAGGGAGCTGGGATTGTTCAGCCTGGACAAGACTCCAGGGGGACCTTATAACTGCCTTCCAACATCTGAAGGGATCCTCCAGGAAGTCTGGACAGGGACTCCTCACAAGAGTGTCTGTGATAGGACAAGGGGAAATGGTTTTAAACTGAGGGAAAATAGGTTTAGATTGGATCTCAGGAAAAAGCTCTTCAGTAGGAGGGTGGAACAGATTGCCCAGAGGGGCTGTGGCTGCCCCCTCCCTGAAGGTGTTCACGGACCGGCTGGATGAGGCCTTGAGCAACCTGATCTAGTTGAGAGGTGTCCCCATCCATGGCAGGGAGGTTGGATTAGATGATCTGTAAGGTCCCTTCCAGCCTAAGCCATTCTGTGGCTCTGATTTCACATAGTTCACCCTCTCCAAATGCAGATGCACGTGACAACGCTTCCTTTTTTTCTCACGCCACCCTGATTTTAAGACTAGAATAATTTAGAATCATAGAGGTCCCTTCCAACCCAATACATTCTAAATGTCATCCAGTCCACCCCCCCTGCAATAAGCAGGGACAGCTCTAACTAGGTCAGGCTGCTCATTTTCTACGATTCCAGTATCCACCAGTTCAATAATGGCATTCCCCAGAAACCAGCATCCCCGGGAGAGAGCTGTGGTTTCAGAGCCGTGGTGTAACTTGGGATGGCCGTGTCTCTCCGCAGGGCAGCGTGCCGTTGAAAGAGCTGAACGCGAGGCCGCTCGAAGTGTTCATGTGCAGCGTGCTAAAGAGACAAGGCTACGGAGAAGGCTTCCGCTGGATGGCCCAGTACATCGATTAACACCAAAATCTCATCAGTACCCTCTGTCCCACGTCCCACTATTAAGTCTCCTCCTTATTTGATCACTCAGTGTACGTAACTTGAATTCATCTGACCGTTTAGTTATAAAAATGCACATTTTTAGCCAATTATATCATGTATGCTAAATTGTAGAGCGTGAGGATTGAACAAATTCTTTCCAGTAAGTTTTTAAGTACCACAACCTGTGAGCTTTCTAATCCCATGCAACATTCTTTTGCAGCTTTTTAATTTAACAAGTCTCCGGCACCATTTTTTTCTCTTTGGTCAGAGCAACTTTCCAGAACAGTATCTTCGAATGCACTTTTTAAACAGCTAAACAACAACGAACATGTGAAAAAAAAAAAAAAAAAAAAAAATATTTAATGCTTATGTTAAATTTTTTTATTGTACTTTTTTGAAACTGGTTTTATAACTTTAGAGTATATAACCATCTTTCAAGGAATAATAATAAATAATAAGCTGATGGATAATTGCATGATGCCTTACGGTTTTCAATAATACATTTTTCTTATGCAACGTCATGCAATAAATTTAAATCCAGTTTTTTGGCAACTTTAATGGAAAATGTTTTGTTTTAATGTGTCTTAACTAGTGAGGCTGCCTGATGAGCTGAACATGTGGGATATTTTCCTGAAGCGCAGAAGGCCACAAAATAGTTTTTGTTGTTGGTTAGAGTAAGGTGGGGGTTATTTTTTGTTTTGTTTTGTTGGTTTGGTTGGTTTTCAGATTACCAAATTGCATGTCTTTTTAGGATTTTGCATTAATAAAAGCAAAATCTAATCCAATGCCCTTATAACCACCACCTTTAAAAAGTACAAATGATGTCAGTCAGCCGTGCCAATGTTAATCCTGAACTAATGTCAAAAGTGGTCTTACTCTGCTGCTCTCTTGAATTAAACCCTTGAAGTGACACAAGAAATAGAGGGGGTTTTCTGCAGAAATTAAGAATGCCAATACACTATTCCTAATTTTAATTAGATTTGGGGTTTGCCAGAAGTGAAATAGTGAAACTGTCAGGGGGAGGGGGAGAAATTTGCCATTGCTGCTTGTGAAAATTGGTAAATTTATAAAAGCCCAACTGGCCAGTTTTACTTTTGGTGTTCTCAACTGGAACAAGCTGGGTTGTTTTCCATGGGTTTGCCCTGAAAGCTAACCAGTGTGGCAGCTGCTGGCTGACCAGGTGGCTTATTTTGGGGTGCTGTTTGGTTAGAGATCTTGTTTCCAGAGTTCTGTCTGGTTTTTGTCATCTTCTGGGCGGCGGGGGGGAGAGTTCCTCTCCCACTAGTTTCCCCAGGAGAGGGCAGGTTGTTTTCAAAGGGTGGTGAAGTCCATGTGTCTGCTGTGGGTGGTGCTGCCGTGGGCTGGGGATGTTTCACTCAGATCTGTCAAATGAAGGTGGAGTTTCGACCCTGGAGTCACCATTTCGCTGCGATCGGTTTGAGGTTTGCCGTGTGGTTTGTTTTCCCCTTGTACAAGCACAAACTGCAGCGAGTGTTTTTACCGAACCCCTTTCACTCACTGTTGCAGGGCTTCTCCAAAATACTTTAGGTCTTGTTGCCAATATCCGTGGCAGCAAATGTATTTCTGGTTTGGTTTCATAAATAACTTTCTCTCTTGACCTGCTGGGCTTGAATCTCGGATGTAAAGCCTATAAGCTCATAGCAAATAAATGAGACTTTCTCCTTGCCCAGATCTGAACTTGTGTGATCAAATATTGATGATCAGTTCCCCACAGCCCTAGATTGTGCATCTGAATAGGATGAATAATTCAGAACCTAACAAATGTAAATTGTAGCTGAGGTTTTATTACTGCACAATCATGCAAAGTGTTAAGCCTGGTCTGTAGGGTGAAGTTGAGAGTGGTGGTATCAGACGGCTTTTCCAAATGACCAGCATAAGAGAATTCTGCATTTAAACCAGCACTCAGCTGTAGAGTAGTGGTTCTGTTGGATAAATCAAAACTGGAGGTAAGAAATGGCCTTACGCCAGCGTGTGGACAGTATGTGAGTCTTTGCTACCCACAGCTCTTAAGTGGGGTATGTGCTGCCTTTTTTTTTTCCTGATGGTGATTTTTAATACAAAGAACAACAGTTAAGTCACTAGATGGTGTAAATATCAAAAATACTACTTTCAGAGTCACGTTGTGGTGTTGATGTGGGAGACTTGGGACTGTGTTGCCTTTGCTGATGGAAATGAAGCCGGAGGTGGAGGTGTTCTACTGCAGACCACTTCCCCGGGCTGAGCCATCACGTGGGCACCGAGAGGTCCTCTTCACCTGCTCTTTCAGCCAACTGTGAATGACATCAGCAGTAAGGAAAGGGATGGTAGTATTAAGAATGAAGAAGAAAAGGGAGGTGATCCTGCTTTAAAAGTGTGTGTTGAGTGATTCTTAGTCTTATGGATAGATTCAGCTTCCGTGTGCCCTGCTGTAGGGTGCCAAGTTTAAATGTGGTTGTAATAAGGGCATGAAGAAGCCTGGACCTTGTGTTTATCCAGCTGGGTACTGTAATGGTTCCTGCAGTGGGAACAGCAGATCAACACTCGCTTAAATACACAAACAGTCTCGCACTGTTTCATTTCATTCAGTGGAGGAAGCGTCTTTCTTCTGTAGTTTACCTTCCGTGGTGCACATGAATGTGAGTGGGTGTTGTGTGTCTTTGTTTGAAGGCTTCATTAATAGACAAATATACTGCTGAGAGTGTTTCTGGTGCTTTTCATCCCCACCCCTTCCATGTCCCCCTGCTCATTTATTTCTGGAGACTGTTTCTTCCTATGATTGTGACCAGTCTTAAAAAAAAAAAAAGCAACATTTACATTTGGGTTCAACGTCTATGAACTTTTCTTTTCTTTTTCCCCACTCTTGACTATGCAGATTTCAATTCAACATCACTTTAAAGAATGTGAAAACAGAGAAGTCATTAATAAAGATGTTATTTATGAAGTGTCTCACTTTGTTTTTACGTTGCAATAGTTCTTTTAAGAGAAATGAATGTGAAATTTTTAAGATCCTAATAACTACTTCTGGTAGAGCGGCCTGTGTTGCACTGCAGTGACCCCGTGCACTAGAATCTATGGCTTGGATATGATTTATTTTGCTTGGATTTAATTAAACTTGAGGTTTAGTACGTATTATGTAACTGAGAGGCATTGCTGTATTTCAGTCTTGCTTTAATAAATTTTTCAGCAACAATTATTGCCATTGGAGATGAGAAGGATCTTTGAGCTTTCTCATTTATCCTCTTGCCAGATCAAAATGATTTCCTTAACGTTTCTGTATTCAGTGCTCGGGTGCTGTCTGTGATGTGCCAAAGCTGACCTGTGGCATTCACTGGAACACAATAGCTGCGCGTGAGCTTTGGTGGGCTGTAATGATTGGAACTGGACGTCAAACAGAACATTTGGCAGCCACTTAATTCTAACTCAAATCAGGTCAGAAAAAATGATGATGGTTGTCTCCAATCCCGGCGAGTTCACAGGCCTGCCTGAAGTCCAGTTGTTGTTCTCTTCTGTGTACTGTCAGAGTATTCAGTTACTGCCAGAGTCCAGCATTGCTATTGACTGCCACATGCTCAGATTCAGTGTGTGTATGTAATTATTGATTATGGACTTAATTAAAACCAGCCTGATCCACCGACTGTCCGGGGGAACGTATAACCTGTTTGCACTTAGACAAACCTCTCTTTGCACTAGCAGCTCAAGTGTGGAACTGAACAGTTTCTGTTTTCAAATGTGAATGCTCTAAGTGTTAAAAAAAAAAGCATAATTTATATAATAAACTGCAGCAGAAAACCTCAAGATGAAAGTGTTCTTCAACATGGTTTTAATGTGCTGTTTATTATGATGCTTCCAAGCCCATGCTTGGAACTGAAGTCTTTGGAAGAGAAAATAAACCCGTGACTTGGAATTTGAAGAAAAGGAGTTTTAAACAGGTAGTTCTTCTCAAATTATCAAAACAGGAAAAAAAAAAAGCACAGGGTCTAGTAGCGAGTTTGGGTTTTTTTTCAGGTGGGTATAAGAATAATTCAGTCTCTTCTTTGCTAAGGTTTCTGTTTGTGTGCGTGTAGCAGCAAGTCCTCTACTCAGAAGACTCCTTGAGCACTGAAGAAATGGCCTCGCCTCTCTTGCAATTGTAAAACGAGATGGAAAGATCCAATCTTACAGGTGAATGGTGCTGCTGTAGAACCCGGGACTGTATCGAGTGGGCTCTGTCACGGAGTTTAGGTGCTTATTGAACTGAGTCCTCTCAACCCTGTTGGCCACAGCTCCGGAGAGAGCTGCTTCTCCGTTGTGGTAGAGAACTGTTTTCCCCTCCCACTTGGAAGTTCCCCTTAGAAATAGTTTGAAAAAATGTAAACTTACTTTACTGCTTTTGGACTAGAATTAAGTTTGTTTGGTGGTGAGCGGTTATGGTAAAATAATCATTAAAAAATTGTATCTCTTGTTTTTCATCTGACCCCAGTTCTTGCAGCACGGGTCCTGTCAGTAAGAAACCTAAAATAATTATATTTTAGAGCCTTTGATGCCTTTCATTCAAGGATCTCAAACCTTTCTACCTGCTGATGCTGCCTCAACATCCCTTGTGAGGTGGAGGCCTCCCCTTGTCCTCATTTAACCTGTGATCAAGGTGAGGTCTGGAGGGATCAGGTCCTATGTGGTCGCTGCCTGAACAAGAGCAGCTCTCCCAGCCCCATCAAATGAAGTGATGCCTCCTTAACCTGGGCACCATTTGCCCATGTCCTAGACTGATGACAGAACCTTTTATCACATGCAAGCTACTAAAGGTACTGCACAAACCATCTGTAAATGGATGACATTTGGGGTCACCGCCTCTGCCTTTGTAGCAAAATAGCTGCTCTGAGCCCGTACCATTCCCCGTCAGCTGTGTGGCACCCAACTATGACAATATTTAGTAGAGAAGTTAAAAGAACAGCACAAACAAACTTTGCAATGTTTAGAGTGGGTGCAAAGCTTGGGTCTGCCTGTGATTTCTGATTCTCTTTCCACAATGTGCTGTGTAAATAAACGCTAGCCCTGAAAAGGGGGAATTTAAAGGCAGATTTTCAGTATTGGGTCCAAATGCCTGGGTTGGACATAGGCAATTAAGAATTTCTACCGTTTGATTAAATTTTGCCCCCACAAAGAAGGCACTTTACTCTCAGAGGGGTTTGATTAACTCCCAGGAGCAGCACAAGCTGGAGCAAAGCCCTGGCAGCAGCTTGGGGCAGAGATGAGCTGTTAGAGACCTGATCTTAGTGCTGTAGTGATACTCGAGTCCCCACATCAGCAGTGGATGTGGCTGGTTTGTTGATGAGGGGTGTACTGTGACAAGCTACTGGTCTGGGAAGGGGTGGGACTGGTGCTTGTGATGGTATGTGCGGATGGGGGAGCTGGGCTAAGGTGGGGAACCCAACCTTATCCTGTCGAAAGGACCTCACATGGTTCAGGTTTTGGAGCACAGGGGAGCCAAGGAAGCTGAAAACAGAATGTGGCTCTTGAGAGGAAGGTCAGAGTTTGTTTTAAGATAGACTTTTGTTAAAGGTTTGTTGAAACCTAAAAGCTTTGCCCAGCAGCAGGAGGAGGGGCATCAGCATCGGGGCCCATGGCACAAGGGCTGCCCTGCTCCTTGTGTGAGCATCTCTAAGAAACACTTGACCGAGTTCCTGGCTGTGCAGTGGTGGAAGGGAAAAATTAATTGGGTTGAAAAATGTCCTCTTGCCAGCGAGGCAGGAGGAAGAACAATTCTAAACAGGGCCCTGCCACAGCTTGTTTGTGGGCTGACCCTGGGGCTGGTGTTTGGAAACACTGGTGCTTGTGAAAGCAGAGGGGAGACAGAGAAATGAGCCAGTGATAGGAGCTGCATTTCAGTCTGTGTCTCTTGCAGTTGTCAGGTGATTTTGAAACGCATCCAGTATCCTACAAGTGAGCTGTTTTTTGCCAAGTCCCTCAAAACTGCTGATCCTGTGGTTGACCCTTTCCCAAGGACAAAGCTGAGGTCACTTCTTTAATGCACTTGACTTCTGACCAGTGATAAGCACAAACTGCAAAACTTAACCCCATATTTTAAGCTCTCTCATGCCTGTTGGCACTCACAACTGGATTTTGAGCTCAGCCTGGCCTATTGGTTCCAGCCCCAGAGACCATTTTCTCTCTGCTTTCTTAGAGCAGGATTTTGGTTTAGGTTCAAAGAAATTGGAACTGTGAGAGGAAGACTCCTGTATGTGCCACTTAACTCTTCTATTCCTTGGTGTGTGTGTGTATGGATAAAATATGTAAATGTATACGTACACATATAAATGCACAAGAGGTTTAACAAATATCTGTTCAAAACATTTGTTACTGAGCTGCGTTAGCATGAAACTGCAGAGGGCATTTAGTGAAAGTCTGCGCTTGTAGCAGGTTTTAAAGGCTAAAAAAAACCAAATCGGGAGTTTGCAGTAGACCAGATTCAAAGCTTTCGCTTTACTGCTGAATAAATAATTGGAGGGGAATAAATAATTGGAGGGGAAACTGTGGGAGAAGCTCAGATGTACAGTTAGAGTGGGGAGAGCAGCTGGAATTCTGGGTGCTGCCTAGAGCTGATAATTCAGTTTGCCTTTTGTTTTCAGAGCGTGTGCTTTGTGCCTGGCACCTGAGCCGCTTTTAGCGTTGGTATAAAGAAGTTTGGGTATTTCTACAAAATGAGATGTTTACCTGGGCATCTTTTAGTGTCCTATTCACTTGCTCCTACTTACTGGTCCCTGCTTGTGGCAGCTGACTCTGAAGAGCTCCAGTGAGCGTCCCCAGAAGAAGGCTATGTTGTTTTGATGTGTGTACCTGAAAATGTGTCTATAAAGAGAACTTCCTTTTGATTTACAGTATTTTTTAATTTTATTTTATTTTTTAGCTCTCCCCTAGTCCTCCTATCTGCTATTACCACTTCTGTAATATCCTTTTGTTTCCTAATCTGTAATTTGAATTACCTCCTAAGTTTAAAAATAGAACTTCTTTTTTTCCCCAGGGTGTTTTGGGGAGAGCTTTTCTTCAACAGCTGGTTGTTTAAACTTCTGGGGAAGAAATTTTCAAGGAGCTCCTCTATCAAAGAAGAAATTCTGCTTGTGTTTTCTGAGCCGTTGTCAGGCAGAACGCGAGAGAGAGTCGGTGAAAGATTTACACATGATTTTTGCCATTATTTTGGGAGAAACGAGGGAAACCAAAAAAGTTACAGTCGCTGTGGTTGGTTGAAGTTCACAGAGCTGCTGCAAGTCTGACTCCGGCAAAGAATGTGTAACAGATCCTCATGCATGTGACTGTGGGATGGAGTCTATTTATGTCTCCGTAAACATGAAATTATGAAATCCCAGCCATGGAGATGGTGCTGGTGAAGTCCTCATCTGACCTGGTCGGCTGTCATTGGACTTACACCTCTCCGGGAATACAAAGTGAATTTGAACTGCAGAACATCATGCTGCTGGAAGATGTTTATAGAAAGGCAAGCAGGTCAAGCAAAGAAGATACCCAGTACATTGTGGGGTAAATGGGAAGGTGCTGTGAATTTTTGTGGTAGTATCTTACACGGCTTGTGGACATAGAGCGCTTCACAAAGTGTCTAGGAAAAAAAACCCACACACAGAAAATAAGTTTTCTTTTTGTACAGTCCAGATTTGAAATGAAATCTGGTAAAAGAGATGTGCAGCTGAGGCTTGGATCCTTTCTGCAACATTAAAGTGTGTCTCAAGATTGCAAAAGAAGGGGAGGAAAAATGATGTGGGAGAAATGGGCCATTCATGCTTTGCTCTGGCACTCGTCAGGTGCTACCAATGGTGACCTGCATGGTGCACGAATGTGGTGGGGAAGGAGATGGTCTTGCCCTGAGTTCTCCGTTGGAGCCTACCTGGGCTGTGTCCTCCCCTGCTGCTGCTCCTTTCCAGGAGATGTGTCCCACCTCCACTTGCTGGGACCATCCATGGCACCTCTGCTCTGTATCAGCTCCAGCACTGAGCCTGCATTCCAGCTTCAAAGGTCTGTGATGTTCCCCACCCCAGATGCTTAATTCCTTCCTCCACACGCAAGGGCCACCATAGTTCTGCCCAAGGGTTGTGTCTCCACGTCCAGCACCCGTACCCAGTGTAGCTCACTGCTGCAGGGAGGCTCCTTGGGATCCAGAGCCTGTTGCCAAAGGAGGTGAGTGAGCTGGGAGTGGGCTGTGCGCTGGGTTGCACCAGGCAAGGAGCTCCCTGGGACAGGCTGCAACCTGCCTGCTTCTGCCTGTGCAGGCTGGTGGGAGGAGATCCAGAGCCTGTCCTGGGTGCTGGGGGGGAAATCATGCAAGGAGGGAGAGTGGAAACAGGGACAGGAAAAAAAAAAAGCCCAGTGGGGTGCTGGATTGACTTCATTCCTGGTTTTCTTATCTCACAGAAGCAACAATCGAACCCCTGCCTCAGTGCCAGGGCTGGAGCAGACAGTGCTTTCAAAACCAGCCCTCCATCCACACCCAACATCCCCAAACCTCCTGGAGCAGCCTGTGCCTTCACCTCTCTCCTGTGTAATGTGGCCTGTGATCATGGGTTACAACCCTGTGCCTGCTCCCTTTAGTCTGCATTTCCTTACCTGTCATTTTGCATCTTTAAACCCTGAAGGTTTGGTTTCGCTCATCCCTCTCACGCTGCTGCTGGTGCTGTGTTTGCTGGGCAGGGGTGATGTGTCTCTGGGTGGCAGAGCTGACCTCCAAAAGAGCTCCTTTTGACTTAGATCCCAAAAAAGGTAGAGTTACAATCTGTGGAAGAACTTCAGTGAATTGGGTAATCTGCATGGTGGCCCTCCCCCCCCCCCGCCTCCACCTGTGAGAGCCGAACGCCCCTCAAAACCCACAGCGCTGCTCCTGTCCCACCAACAGGTCCTCCACCTGTGACAT
>JAAGNO010031138.1:23237-33366 GCA_033439905.1 Ceryle rudis
AAGAAGAACAAAAGAACAGAAAAAAAAAAAAAAAAAAAAAAAAAAAAAAAAAAAAAAAAAAAAAAAAAAAAAAAAGTGGTCAGAGCACCCAGTTTCCTCAAACAGACCCTTGCTAAGTTTCTTTTCTCCTGTAAACTGTATTTAAATTCTCCTCCTTGAACCTTGCTCCCAAAATCATACAAGAGAAGCTGAAGTAAACCCAGATCTCCTGTGTTCCAGATGGCGACTTCTGCAAGTTGACCTCTTTCTCCTTTGCTAAAGAAAAACTCTTCTCTGAGAGAAATTTACGACAATTGCAAAATTTATGAAAGAGGGTAATTCTGCCATTTTCCTCTTTCTTTTTGGTCCTTCAGAGAAGAATACTTACGATTTAATATTCCTATCCATATTTAAAAGCCCTTTACTACCCTTAAGCCTAATGCTGCTCCTCTTTAAATCAAAGGGAAACTAATTGGAAAATTGAGATAATTAAATCTCATTGCATCTCTTCAAGCCATTCTTAATCTCTGGAGGATGCAGCTAAGGCTAAAGGAACTTCTCCAAGACTAGAGCTTCTCTGCTTAGGAGACCTAGTCTGTACTGTATACTTCTCTTCTTAAACTTTGAAGGTTGGTCTTGGTCATTGCTGCAGCCAGGTGACATCTTTACCCAACCTTATAGACAACAATGGTAAAAATGAGTAAAAATGCAGCACATGAACCCTTGCAAACCTGTACATACTCTGCTCCAGCCAATTCTGGATGATCAGTAGTACGCAGGAAAAAACACTTTTTATTACATTAATTGGTGAATGTCCTGGGGAAGAATTAGGGAAGAGGTGGAAGAGTTTATGTGGCAGAGACTTATCAAAGGAAAGGGGTAACTTCCTTATTCAAAGTGATATCACCTTGCTTTTAATCTGTGCAACACCGCTCTGCTTGCCACGGTTTCGTCTGCTACCTGCCCGTTTATCTATAAGCACCGATTCCTCCACCACCACAAATTTTAACAAATCTTCCAGCTAACCCAAGTCTCTTAAGCAATGAAGTAGTTTTAATTGGAACAGCATACATTGCTGACATCTAGTGGGCACAAAAAACTTAACAATCAAGCCAGCTTCTGAAAAATCCGACATGTGAAAATAATTTTGAATTTACACTGTATATAAAAGCTTTTGCCTTCAATCTCACATTTAATTTCTGCATTGTCGTGAGATCAAATATCACAAATCTGAACACAAACCTAACATCTTACAGTGTTAAGCTCCTTCCGACATCAAAAAATATTCCGGAGGTAGCCATTTATTCCTTGCACTCTCCCTTTTCACACTTGCTGTTGACAAGTCCTCCTGATGATGTTTTAAAAAGTACAAGCAATCCACTAAATCTTGGTGGCACGGACACAAGGCAGTTTCTCTGTCAGGACGGCTGCCTTCCAGCTCTGGCTGCTGTCTTCCAGCTTCTCCCCACTCGCTTCCTATTGAAGAGGCAAAGGGGGCTCTCCCATTTAACTGTCAGACTGAAATGGAATAGCCAGATTCTGCAAGGAAAATTGGCTCACTTATTTTGGACAAAAGAGATGGAAAGTGGGTAGATTAAATAATTTATATCACTTCTCAGGATTCAAGTTCCAGCTTCTTTTACTTCTACACAGCACTACCAAGACTGCCAAGCTTTTTTACCTTAATTATTAGCCGCATATTCCCAGAGCTCAGGCACAGGACTGAAGCTTCAAGGAAGCTAGAGGCCTTCAAGCAGCTATAAAAGGCACATAAAGGCACTTTTTGGAACCACAAGGCTACATTTGTAGCAATTTTATCTTTCTTCTATTAGTTCTTTTTTATTTTAGAAAAAAAAAACCAAACCAGCTTTTAATTCACTGAGATGAAGCTTAAAAGTATTTTGAAACAAGAATTTTCACACTAATTTATCCCCAGAAGATTACAAATTATGCATTTAGGAACTGGTATCTTATACTTCAGTGAACTTCTTAAGAGAATTATTTGTACAGAGGGACCTTGAAAAGTTTAAAAGAGAATGAAAGTAGCAAGACAGAAAAACAAGACCTCTCCTCCTTCTTGTAGCCTCAGACATACTGTTCAAAACAAGACCAGTGGTATTATACATCCACCATGCTGACACAACACAGTTCCACTCAGTCACAGACCAGGGAAAGAAGCTGGACCCTTCACCCAGCCACATGTGTGTGACTTTGATTTCTCTCCACTCCAGAGTCAGGTGCTTAGGTCCCCTGAAGCAGCACCACCCCCATAAGCCATCCCTTTATTCTATACAGTCAGCAGATGGTCTTTCAGCTTCTGGTCTGTATTGTTAGGTCTTCAAGCCACTTATATTGGGACTGCATCCAGTCAAACTTCATCTTGTGTCGAGCCAATTTTTTTGCAATACACTCCCACTCTATATAATCCTAGAGAATGACCCTGAACTGTGGTATTTCTCTTCTACAGTCATCCTACAACCTCCTCTCAAACCACAAATGGACTGGTTCAGCCAGCTGTGGTTGTAGTGAAGGAAGCACTAAGGAGGCTCAGATATAATTACCCCCAGGTAATCCTATGATACATACTGCAGGAGCAGGAAGATACCCCCTGTGAGCTTTGAATAACAAATGGAGAAAAACAATTTTGAGTCAATTAATTCTACTATGTTTATAATGCAATCCTAGCTTGCTTAATTATCCCACTTATAAAGGCGGGTTAATTAATAAACATTGCTGCATATGCATCATCATGCCTATTAATCACGCTGGGCAGAATAGGGAAATCTGATTTTCTTTAACTGCTTTTGGTTTTGCTACACCATTGTACGCAATTCTTTAATAGGTAAATCAGGATTCCTACCTTACAGTTAAATGTTCAATTAATTGATTACTTGGAGCATAAGGTTCAATGTAACTTCTTGCAGAAGCTAATCTGCAAGAGGATCCTTATCTTTCCAAGTGCAAAGACAACCCCTTTCCTCAGATGATGTTGATGTTCCCAACTTCATCATTATGAGCAGCAGAGGAATTTGACATTGTGCGCATTCCCATGATTACCAGAAGAATAAAGGGTCTAACTGGGTTTGCTAATTGAATGGCTTAAAGTTCAATTTCCCCCCTAATCAGCAGCGACAAGCAGGTGTTGTATATTTATATTTGAATAGAAACAGCTCCACTTTGTTGCTATAGTCACTATAGCTATGGGGCAGGAAGAAGAGGAAGCAGCATTTACCTCCATTTGCTGCTTTGGGTACTGAAAGATGACTGTATTTTAAATAACCATCATAAAAAGTTGTTGACAGGAAAGGATTTATTTCGATGTTCAATTCTCAGTTAAAGGAAGGAGATGCACACACTAATGTTGCAGGAGCAGAGCATATATAGCTTCCCCAGCTTAATTTGTTCAAAACACCTATGGTTTTACATTAGTCATATTCAGAAGAGCACAGCTGATGAGCAGAGTGAGAATGTGATCATGACTTCTGAGACTCTGATCTGGGGTCCCTGTCCTAATATAAGTTCCAGTGATGCTGGGCAAGTTACACCTTCCATTTTTCCCCACCCAGAGAAGTTTGAAGACACACTTAAGTTGGTTGGAAACCTTTCTTATCCATACTTTGGAGTGTTTTATGTGTTAGCAAGTTACTTGCCACAGACCGAGCATGTGTCTGCCTTTATTGGTTATCCTCTGTTGAAATATAGGCATCTTCCATTCAACTTTGTCCATAGGTCTACAACATAGAAACTATGCTTGAAGGATGGAGTTTTTTTGAGTTGTTAGGGTTTTTGAGGGTTTCGTTTTTTAGCCCACAGCAAACCCCCAGCATTTCTACATCTCAGAAACTGCAGTTGTCATAATTTGGACAGTCTCCAAAGTTCACCAAGGAGAGCAGGTTAATCTTGAATTCCTCTTCAGTCTCCCAGCAAGTTAATTTGCTGCATAAAGTGCCACTGGGAAAACTTCATCTCGGGTAGCTGTTTTTAAGTCCATGAGTTTATAAGATATCACTTTTCATTTACCGTTTCTCATCCACTCATCACATGATGCGAGTTGCATCTGAAAGTTGATTATAGTAGATCTTATGAAAACTAGCGTTAAGTGTCAATCAAATCAAGCACATCTAGCATACCAAGAAGTGAACAACTGAAACATCATTAAATCCAGAAAATCTTAGGCTTTCATGACACTTTCCAAAAGGTATTGATAACATTGTTTAAAATCCTAACACACAAATATAAGGCTGAGGGCACAGAGGAATAAGAGCAGTTACTGCTGAAATGCAACCAGTTCTACCTTGCAACATACTGTCTCAGATATCAACTCTTTACAGTAGTTAAGAGTAAGAAGAGTAGAATGTGGTTTTGCAACCGGTAGGGAACTAAAAGCATGCTGGAGTCTGGCCAGGATTTGAGTGCTGTGTTTCTACTCTTATGAAAAAGAGGTTAAGAAATAGTTTTTTAGCATCTTATCCAAAATACATTCTCTTGAAGCAGAAGATGCCACTTAGGAATTATTTTTCTTGTGTGAAACAAGTAAGAGCTTTTGACATCTAACCATTTCAAGCTTTTATGGGATGAATTTTACTTCAAAATAGGCTGTTAATAGGAAAATCACTTGTAATGTAAGAAATACAAGGTGATAGATGAAGCTCAAGTAAACACAAGGTGTCCCTTTAGGACACCTCTACCTTAATAAAGAGACATAATTTCTTTGGATATCAGAGATAAACCAAAGATAAACTGGTTATCAAAAAAACCCACTAATAAAGTGTTACGACTTTGACAATTTGTCTTTTCTTTTGTCAAGAAAATATTATTGAAAAGTCCCAACCTACTGTGCTCCTAAAAGCAACGAAAAGCAATACAGCATTGAAACAAAAGGGACTGGCTGTGATTTCCTCTGTGTCTCTGGTTGCCTGCAAATGTCCCACCATTCTGTACAAACACTGCAGGCAGGTTACGGCAACACTGAAGGCAGCATGTTCAAAAGTAAAGATAACAAAATGGTGACTATTGATCAGTAGAGGCTTTGCAAAAACACATGCTCAGCTCTTCTAGGTGGTTAGATTGAAAGGCAGAAAACTGGATTTTGGCTTGTCTAAAGGTCTGACTCTTGGCATCATACAGTGCTGCCATATAATTCTTCCATCAACTGCCTTACCTTGAAATTTGAAGCTGAAAACTTTAAACCACACATGCTTTAACCTTATGTACTTCTCATATTCATACCCTTACAGATACTGTGGTGATGAATGATGAAAGTAATGAACCATTTCTCCCACTGCACAATTTTAGGGAGATGAAATTTACAGTGTAACTTTAGGCAGTCAGTTTCTGTAGCTCAGTTATGAGCCAAGGCTGTCTCCGTATCACCAATGGAGACTCCAGAGACCCATTCAAAGCTTGCTCTTCACAAAATGGTAGGGGTTGGAGATGATCTAGTCCAACGCCTCTGCTAAAGCAGGTTCACCTAAAGCACATTGCGCAGGAACACATCCAGGCAGATTTTGAGTATCTCCATAGAAGAAGACTCCACAGCCTCTCTGGGAAGCTTGTTCCAGTGCTCCATCAACCTACAAGAAAGCAAGTTTTTCCTTATGTTCAGATGGAACTTCCTGCATTCTAGTTTGTGCCCATTGCCCCTTGTCCTGTCGCTGGGCACCACTGAAAAGTCTGGCCCCATCCTCATGATGCCTGCCCTTTAGATGTTTATAAGCACTGACAAGATCCCTTCTCAGTCTTCTCCAGGCTAAACTTGACCTGCTGGACACACTCTTCTTTAGGTACACCAGGATACCATTGGCCGCCTTGGCCACAAGAGCACACTGCTGGCTCATGGTTATCTTGTAATCCACCAGGACTCCCAAGTCTTTCTCTGCACAGCTGCTTTCCAGCAGGTCAACCCCTAGCCTGCACTGGTGCATGGGGTTATTCCTCCCTAGGTGCAGGACTCTACAGTTGCCCTTATTGAACTTTTGGTTCCTCTCTGCCCAACTCTCCAATCTCTCTGGGTCTCACTAAATGGCAGCAGAGCCTTCTGGTATGTCACCACTCCTCCCAGTTTTGTATCATCATCAAACTTGCTGAGGGTACTCTCTGTCCCTTCATCCAGGTCATTGATGAAGATGTTGAACAAAACTAGACACAGTCCTGACCCCTGGGGAACACCTTCCAATTCACAGCAAGTACTTATTTCTGTATAGAGACAGATGCCGAAATCTATAGAGGGAGTAATTCTTCTCCAAGGTAAAGACGGAGCAATTCCAAGAGAGAACACTACTGTAAAGGAGAGCATGAAAAACTTACTCTGGCATTACCCAATGAGCTGTAACATCATTCTCCTTTAGGGAATATTTGCATATTTGTTGCCTTCTCATAAATGGGGAGCAATCAGGTAACACAGCTTTACAATAATATTAAGCAACAGTGGTTGAAATACAGTCCTTTTATTAAGACAAAAAAACCCCACTAATATTCTCATTAATTTAGGGTGTGGGAGAAGAATGTAACAAACATTTTTTGTATGAAAGGGGAAATCCATGCTAAGTTTTCATAGCTTTGACTCATCATTAGAATCTTAACAAAAACACCACCACCACAAACAAAAAAAACCCCAAACAAACAACAAACCACCCACCAAATTTTTTATAGTTATTCTTCTAATGTGGCAATTACTGGCTAAATCATCACAGCCAGTTGTTACTAGAATTATTCCTTACCAAAAGTTAAACTTTAACTCGCAAGGAACCTGTGCTTTGAAAGAAAAGTATGTACAGCTGCAAGGTATTCAGTTCCCAGGCTAAGAGTTAAAGCTCCTCTTTGTGTGTAAAGTTAAGGCATTAACTCCACTGTAGCTGCTGTTTACTACTTGTGGTGCCTTTGATCACACCTAAGTGCTTTGCAGAAAAGGATTAAATCCTTGTGCTCATTTAACAGACCAGAGCTACAGTGTAAGCTACAAAGTTTTTAAGTGACTCTCCCAAGATCAAATGCCAAACTTGTCCTGGAACCAGGGTCTGATCTCCAGTTTGTAGTGCCTGTAGCTACAACTTTCCTGCTGAACTCATTGCAATGAAACCTGCAGAAAAGTAAAGCTATTTTAAAAGATGCTGTTCAGTGTTACATTTTCAAGACAAAATATTAAACATGCTACAGAGTAAAAAGACAGCATTTACTTTAATCAAATGTAAAAGTCTAGAGAAGCTTATGCCCAATTGAACTGCAAAAAAAATTGTAGAACTGCTAAAGTACTTCAATTTTATAAGCACAAATAGAAACTCAACTGGCTGCATCGATCCAATCAAATTACAGAGGCACATTTTTTTAAATCTTTCTTGAAACCACAGTGTTAATTATTGTTGAAAGTGGCATGGGAGAGGTCACTGAACTGATAACACTTAGATGCAGTGGTTTTAACTCTTTGATATCAGATATCTCTAGGGACAAGACTACCAAGACAAGTTATTGCACAAAGACTCCAATTAGCACATTTCTTAACCTAGTGAGGAAATTTTAAATAAGGATTGAATGGGGTAGTTGACAAAGCCACCCAGGAAAATAAGGTGGCAACATGGACCTGAAAATGCAGAGACACATTTATTTATAAATATGGTCACAGTAAAGCAAGAAGTGAAAAGAGTGAATTAAACTAGCCCTAGATGGTTGTATAAAACCCCAGTAAGGATGAGGAAGAGCTGAAAGCCTTAATACAACGAACAAGATTGAGTCAGTGTAATTTCAGAAGTATCATGACCAGAATACAAGTCATAAAAGATAAACCTTATTAAAAAATGGAGTACAGATGAAAATGTTGTTACTCAAAGACGCACATGCTTGCTCAGTAGTCCAAAATATAGGAAGTACAGGTGTTGAAGAAAATCTGTGAAGTTATTTCAAAAGGGGACACTCAATCTCCCTTCTCTAAACCGACAAAACTAGACTTCAGTACCTGAAGGTCCTGAGTATAGGCTGAAAAATATAAGGGAAAAATAAGTTAGAAACTTTGGATCAGGGGCATAGCTTCAATCTCTTTTCAGTGTGAGAGAAATGAAATTACAGAAGACCACCGATGTGGGTAAATTGTGAATTCTTTATTGATATCAAACAAAAGGCAAAAGCCTGTGGAAAAAGAAGTCTAAAAATGGGGTGAAATTGGAAGGAAAACCCCCAAATAAGTCACATTATAAATACAGTAGTAATAAAAATAAATAAATAAAAATGCAAGAGAAGCAATGATACAGTTCCCAGTAGACAGGCAAAGCCATTATCTTGTTAGTTGATGCCAAGAAATAGTATTATCTGATTTGCATCAATCTTTTACAAAAGGTTCAGATGTTAAACAGTTACTAGCACAATTAAGACCAACAACTAAAGATAAGACTTTAACCTACACAGGTAAAAAGCAGCATAGAGAAAGCAGGGAAAAAACCCAAACATTACTAATTAGCTGGGCTTGATGAACTTTGTGCTGAAGCCAGTCTGGTTGGAGTGGTCATTTCTAAGAACCATAGGAAAGCAAGTGTGGAAAGAATGGCATTGCTTTGTGGTTTGGGTTTTTTTGGTGTGTGTGTACAGAAGTGGTACATTATGAACTAGCCATCTCACCTTCAATTTTCCTTCAAATGTTTGAAAACAATCAAGAGCCTTTGAAAGCACCTCAAAAATGAAAAGTAACAACTAATATTTATTCAACAAGACTTGACAAATAAACCAAATTTCTTTGTACAATAATAAGCCTTCTGGCAACAGGAGAAGCACCAGATGTATTTTGACCATGACAAGGCTTTTAACCCTGTCCCAGATGACGCAAATAAGGTCTCAGCAGGAGATTTTTGGACACTGCTTTGTCTCCCTCTCAAATTGTGAATTCAACAGAGCACCCAGAAGGTGACCCAATTCCTAGGAAGTTATTCAGGAGGAAAGATTGAAGGAATTGTATGGTTTACTTTAGTAAAGAAAAAAAATGTGTCAGAATATGATAAACCTAAAGACTGTTGACAGTAAGGACAGAAACAATCCATTCCTTTGTCATTGCAAGTGAGTACTCTCAGGGATGAGCCATACTCTTGGAGCATCAGCCAAGCCAGTGCTGTAAAAAACCTCAGGTTTTTTACACTGTGAAAAATCTTCTGCTTACCCATCGTTGGCAATGGAGAACCAAAAAAATTCTTCTGCAGTGTATTCTATAGGATCAGCTTTTTATTCATCGACAGACAAGAATCAACAAGTCAAGCAACATATCTGTGAAGCAGCTGGGGTAAGGGTATGGTACTGATTACTCTAGAAGTTTTGACATAATGAGGACCCTGGGAAACAGGATAGCCATCTCTGTTAAAAACATAGTCTAGCTTTCCTCAGTACACAAAGTTACCTAAAACCTCCTTTCTGAGCCCATCAGCACATCTAGTATTGGAAAACAATACTTCATTGCATAAATTTATTTATTTTTCTTCCTGATGCTTACATACGCCTGTAAACGTGGGAGTCCTGCTGCATACTGAGATGTTTTTACAATAGGGGAATCACTCTTAAAAACAGGAAATGAGTAATCTCGGTGATGCCTCCTACCACAGAAACAGAGCTGTTATATGAAAGCTAATTGATCTATGGGATCAATCATCTTAAGTAGTCCTGAACCAAGTTGCTTGGCATTGTTTCACAGAGAGAAACAGGCTTCGGAGAAGCCAATACTTTTTAACATCTGCGTTAACAACAGGGATGCTAGGACAGGGTGTATCCTCAGCAAGTTTTTGCAGATGATATAAAACTGTGAGGAGTGGCTGATGCACCAGATAGTTATGCTGCCAGAGAGACCTGGACAGGCTGGAAAATTTAGCTTAGAGGAATCTCATGAAGTGGAGATGCATTTGCAGAGGAACAGCCCTATGCACCAGTACACACAGGGGCCAACCATCTGGGAAGCAACTTTGCAGAACAAGTACTGAGGATCCTGGTGGATGACAAGCTGAACATAAGCAAGCAATGTGTCCTTACAGGAAAGAAGGCCAGTGGTATTCTGCATTAGGAGTGTTGCCAGCAGGTAGAGGGAGGTCATCCTTCTCCATTACTCTGCACTGGTGAGGCCACACCTGGAGTACTGGGTCCAGTTCAGGGCTCAGTTCTGGGGTCATCAGTGAAAGAAACTTATGGA
>JAAGNO010031138.1:33466-47673 GCA_033439905.1 Ceryle rudis
AGTGAAAGCTCTATGCAGGCACATCTTTATAAGATTGGGCTTACAGCTTTGAATTTGAATGCACCACTAGAGACTTTCCTGTTGTCACTGTGCAAATGGGAACTTGTCCTTCTCCTTAAAGACAGGATAATGTGCCCATAGCATGATGCAGGAAAAGAAAATTTCACAAAAGAAGGTGTTAGAAAACATTACAAGGAAAATACTGGCTTCATTTGCCTAAAACCAGCCCAAGCAATCAAATAACAACAAAGAACCAACCCCTTCCAAACTAAAACTAAAAATAAATCAACAAGCCCTCTTCCCAGACAGAAACCTGTTATTACTTACCTGTATTCTTGATGTTGAATCAGAGGCAGGGTTTATTTGTATCCACTGCTCTACCTCCTCTAAGACACCCAGCCAACATTACAAAAGCATCCAAAGACATATTATGGTCACATGAAAGAAAGAACAAGCTTATACCATATGTTTCTGCCCACATCAATTGCAAGAAATTACAGGAATGTTCATGTTGCTGCAGTGGGTAATTAATCTTAAAGTAACAATTACATTCTAAAGTTCCAAGAACAGGCTGGCCATAGCTTACCATAGTTTCTGGTTATTCACCAGAGAACTCCTTTGTACATGTTAAGAAAGCATTATAATATGGTTTTTTTCCAAGAAAATTCAGGTCACTTTGCAATACAGTAGCTACAAAACATTTATTTTTTTTAAATAAAAACATTTAAATCATCAGCTTTTGTAAAACAGCATGTCAAGTGTTTATCTTAATCTTTGTAGTGTAAGCACCTTCACTTTTATGCTAAAACAATCACCATAAATTATTTGGTCGGGCTATTAACCTACATTGAAATAAATATACTTTTTTAACCAAGACAGACCACTTAATGCATACCAGATTCTCATACCTTTATAGAAAGTTTCTCTGGTGACAAGTGAAATACAGACTGTGAAAACAATTTTTTTTTCTTCTTCTCTTTTAAATTTCAGTGAAGACTGGCCTATAATTTTAAACTATAAAAACAATTATAAAGCATTACAGACTATAGCTTAAAAACACCTGCATCACATAAGAGACATAGTTGAGATGGCTTACCTAAACTGTCTCAGAATAGGAGGTGGAATACCAAGTCCTAAATTATTTACAAAGCACTGGGCTGGTCATATGTCCCACTCCTATGGGAAATTATCCACTGAGCAGGAATAGAAATCTTTGTTTAATTACAAGAGAGATAAGCTACTGGTAAGCGAATACAATATAGCTCACAAAGGGCTTTTTATGCTGATAGTATTGATTACAAAACATAAGGTGTAAAGTTCAACATTTGAAATTATATAAACCTTAGAAGTACAGAACAGAAGTTTACAAGTCAAAATACTTCAGCACCTGAGATTTTCCTGTAGAAAGCCAGAAATACTTTCTTCAGAAACATGTAATACAATCAACTCATTTTCACTCAGTATAATATAGGACTAACTGATAAGAAAGAGTTGAAATACACATAATGCTCCAAAATTCTAATTAAGCCTTTAAGATAAATCTGCCATCAAGCTATACTTAAAATTTGATCCACATGCACTACCTAACTGACTTTATTTTATGGACACATTTCATATTAAAACTCAAATAGACTTCATTTATTAAAATGTTCTGACAAAATCAAAGTTTAAAGAAAAGCCAAAGAACAGCATTCAACTTGAATCATGTTTTTGAAGAACTGAGACACTGAAACAGAAACAGGTTTGAACAAAATATAATAACTTAATCTGCTATGCAGGCGTTTAGTTTTTACAGACAACTAGTGGTTATATCTTTACTTTTGGTAAACCAATACTTTAAGGAAATTTTTCTCTATTTTCATGTTGAGGGCTGGGAAGTTGCATTTTCTGTGTTCTGCTCTGTGTGACTAAGACTTCAGGATTTTTTATGTATAATTATCTGTCATTCTTAAGGTAACCACTGTACTGCATACCAGTCTTAGAACAGAAACTCTTTTTCTAATCCCTTGGTTTTGAAGCTTTAAGCAATTGTGTATTGTTTAACAATTGAACTCCCAGAGCAAAGGAGAAGAAAAAATTTAAAACAAAGGTCTGAACAAAACAGTGTCCTGATAGGAACACAGTAGTTTTATTCTAACAATATGGAATTTTATTTATGAAGACTATTTAAGTGTCAAATTATATGCAAAATTAAGCTTCAAATACTAGAGCATGAGGGATGTTCCTTTAATTTTAGAAATGCTTTCACTAGGGAAAGTATACTGTACATTTGGGTTTATATACTCACTTAGTGATACTGTAAAAAAACTATGACTGTTATCAAGGTTAAGGGTTCCTCTCCCCCAATTTACTACTTGGAATTTTCTGAAACATTTCTATGACTGAAGGCATATCTGTTTGTTCTTTATTTCCTAAATATGAATAACTGGGCAATCACTAGTAACTTTAGGTGGAAAAGCTGCAGCGAGTATACTAAAAGATTTAATATTAAATTACTGCAGTTTTAAAATCTGAGTGCAGCAAAATGCATTGTTGGCTCACTTAAAAGCAAACCCAATTATCTTTAAAACGCATCATCTTTCCTCAACACAAGGTGCAGCAGTTTAAAAAACAAGAAGGGGAGCAAACCCCTCTACCACAAACAAAAAATCCCAAACCATGAGTATTGTTTTCAGTGCAAACACTGTAGTCTTCAAAAGGTTAAAAGTACAAATATTTACGTTCCAGTGTATCCTTACCTACAAGGAATGTTGCTTCACATTATAAAGTATGTCAAATACCTTTAATTCAATCGCAATACTGAAGTTGACCCTCTCGAATCGATATGGTGGTTGAAACCTAAATGTTTATATAAGTAGTGTAACTTTCTGAAGAAACTAATGCACACAGTTGAAAGTTCTCACAAAAGCCAAGGGCAAAGACTGCCAATCCCACTGCTGGTCCTTAACCAATTTCACTATCAAATGCCAAAATGTAACCAGCTACTTAATGAGGAGTGATCAGAGCCTCATGCACCAGCATGTTAAATCCCCTGCCCTCCTCCCTAATTCTACAGGCCTCAGAGGCAAGCTGCAGACAATCACTTCTTAGGCGAAACTCTTCTTGATGCCACACAACCTTACTGTATGTTTTTGTTTTTAAAATGTGCAAAAGTTAAATTTCTAGCAAAACCCCTCAAACCTAAAGAAAACTTCTGTGACACTGCATAGGGAGGTGGGCATCTTATTTAAGATATGCTTATAAAGTTCATCTAGAATACAATTTTGCGGTATTGTGCTTTTAGAGTTACTAGCTGGGATTCCAAGGAACATTGCAAAAAGGGACCTACTATACTTTCTAAATTAGCTGCCCATTTAAATAATTTTGGTACTATTTCTCACAGTACATCAGAAAACAGCAGCACAAAGCATGAGATGGACAAGAATTTTACATTTGTTCCCCTTTAAAAAGCAAATATTTTTAAAATGAAAGGCACTCACGACAGAAACTCTCTCTCCAGTTCATATATAGATGGCCGACAAGTTTTGCTCTTCATTCTACATAAAGGCACAGTACAGTCTCTGTTTTGACCTTCCACATCAATATCAAGTAACGATGGCATGTGGCAGTTAGTTCTTTCCTCAGTATCTGGCAAGAAGTTAACATCTTGACCTACACTGCCCTCTAAATATTCAGAGTCTTTAGAGTTTGGTTTAATAATACGGGGAATAATCTGCCATGCGTCGATTTTGTTTCTTAGAGAAGAAGGTCGAGGCCTTGATATGATATTAACAGCGCTTTGCTTTGCAGTTGAAACATCACTGTGATTACTTCTTTGTTGAACAGATGGAGAGTGCAGAGTTCCAGTAATGGATAGAACTGGTAATGTGGAGACATCATTGGTTGAAGGAAATCCATTAGCTACAGGAAAGGCCCCACCCCCCCCCAAAAAAAAAAAAAAAAAAAAAAAAAATTTAAACCAAAAGACTTCTTGATTCTTCACCATTTTTAAAACTAAATTGCCCTAAACCCGAGAGGCTTTTTTCCAACCGGAAAAAATTAAGAGGCTTGTACATTTGTGAGGAATCTCCCAAGAGAAGACCAGCAGTGCTCCAATACTGCTTTTGCATCTTTACTCTGTGCTAGAAGCCACAACAATTTGTTTTTTATTAATAAGTTCTCTGTATATCTCTTTTGTAGCAATTTTTTAACCTGTTAAACCCGGTAACTGGATGGCTATTGGCACTGGAATAAAGCTTACCAAATCTGTACAGTTATTGGGAGTAATTACATATGCATAGAGTACCATGAAGAATATTAGATTTAAGCCACCACAGAACATCAGCACTGAAATTTAGAACTTCTTTTGAAAAACTCAAATTGTTAACTTAACCATTTATATGGAAACCAGAGTCAAAGACCCTTTTTTCAGCTTAAATTTTAATCAACAGCTTAATTTAAGGAATATGTCACATAACTTGTAGGTCAAGCAAGCAAATCAAAACTTACCAGACTTTGTTTTTCTTTAAGTTAATAAATGCGCAGTACTAAAATTATGCTCAATCACTGATCTATGAGGACTGTGAAACTCTATTAAAACAAGTGTACTCTCAGTTTCAGAAAGTCCACAACTCTACACTGTGTGCACCTGACAATCTGTTCATTTCAGCCGTAGTGCCAATACTGTACATTTCACAAAAAGCATGTTCTTACCATTGTGAAAAGACCAGGGAAACCTATTTTTGCAGTATCTCAGAAAAATAGGTATCACCATAAAATGAGACATCTTTTCCCCTTAAACATCTACATCCACACTCCTAAGATGACACTATGTGAAGTGAAGGTAGTTTATTCAGGGTTCAAACACAGAGGGTTTACCCACACAGAGTTGGGGTGGCTCAGCTAGCACAAAATAGTTTAGCGAAAATCTTAGCAGTTCATTATGGTTAGTTTCCCTACATTTTCTGTTTCTATAAGTAAAATCCCCCCCCATTTTAAGATCTTAATTACCCACCTGTGGTCTGAAAATTGTTCCCATCTGATAAGGTTCGTCTGTGACCCAACACACGAAACTTTGTTGAGGAATCATTTGGCACGTTTTGAGGTTCTTGTTTCAGACAAAGATTAAAAGGCTGATTTTTTAATCTTGTAGAAACTGTGTTGGGAGCTAGGTGTATCCTCTGTTCTCTCTTAGTTTCAGATAAAAAGTCATCAGTGGAACTACACGGACCACAATCACCAAGCACAGTGCTTACAAATGCATCTTCACTGTCAGACTGAAGTAGGCATTTTGTGGAAATGGATGGCATAGAGAGAAGATTCACAGTGTTTGCAGATGGATTTAGGGATGGAATACTTGTTTCCTCTTTCTTAGACTGCAGTCGTGTGGGGCTGCAACTCCTGCGAAATTTTGAAGCACGCTGGAAGATTCCATCACGCTTCTTCTTCTCATCTTTAGGCAAGAGCTCATCTGGGCCCTGTGATCTGTTCAGCTCTCTAATATCTAAGCCCAGGGCAACAGATGCAAGGAGGACAGCACACCCATACAGCACTGAATCAGTCTTCTTTTTCTGCAGCGTCCTGCTCAAACTGTTTGTAGGTGTCATCTGAGGAGTACTATTTGTAGAACTAGCAGAGGTTCCTTCTTCAAAGCTCTCATGTTCTACTGCATTCTCTCCCTGATCGTCTTTCCAAAGAGGTAGATTAATATATGCCTGATTTGGCAACTTAATTGGCTTTGGTCTTTTACTGTCCAAACCTTCAGGGAGAGGTTTCTTATCAGTACAGACACCTATGAAACATTACGGTGTATTTTAAGATTGCAATTCAGCTGTTTTGCTATTGCATATCTGCATATGTACGCATCTTTTTAGCAACTCAAAAGCAAACTCTATTAAAAGCAACTTGCAAATCAATCTTCCTAAATATATAGGTTAACTGTAAACAAATAATGTTTTCCGCATCTGAAAGACCTTTATCTTATGAGGGGCACATAATGTATCTCCTAACTTTTATGCACCCAACACAGCTGAACAGCAGATATTGTCTTTGCATTTTCTGTGACACTTCAGGATTTGCAACACTTTAGTAGCGCTTTTCAAATAACAGGGAAAATATTTCTGCATATGGATTACAGTGGAGTAGTTTACTATATACAAACTGCCAGACAAGACCTGGAATACATTCGTTACAACACTTTTGATTAAGCTGTGGTCCAAAATCCAGTGAGTTACTAGAATTTTTTCTGATTCACTAGGCCATGATGATCTGAAGTAAAAAGTAAATTTAACACCTCACACATAATTGCAAATAAAATGAAAGGTATAATTTGACTTACATGTGTTGTTCTACTATAAACTGCTGAACGCTACAGAATAAACTCAGAAATATTTAAAATGCAACTACATGAACTTGTATAATCTTTGTACGTAGGAGTTTAGTAGTAAGCTAATAAATCTATAAAATTACTATTTGTGAAGCCTTGATTTGTACTCCTCCAGTATTATATGAAAATGCCTTTTTCCTAGGAGGGAAAATAAAAGAGCAGTATCCAAGCAGCTTACCATTTCCTCTTCCAGCTAGCATAAATCTAGCTGCTGGTATGGCCACCAAGTTACTTAAGAGTTCTTTCCTGACACTGGTAACTTAATTATCTCACATAAGAGAATTTGTAGCATAGGAAGTGTGTGCAAATTTGAAAAATATTGTGAATATTGTATAGCCACAGCACATTATAGTAATGGACATAAAAAGCAACATACAGATATTATGTTCCTGATCCTAAAAGGATTAAATATACGGGAAAAAAAACCTCACAAAACACACATCAGGTAGAATTCTCATCTGATGATGATGGAAATCCCATATGTTAACACTTGCATTTTTTTTAATAGATAAGCTTTTTGCACAGGAAAATAATTTGTAGCATGACTACTCTTCTAATAATCTGTATAATCCTTGAGGAATTCAAGCAATACAAGTTATAACACCAGAGGTAGACTTAATGCCATTCTATGGCAATTTTCACTTTTTCAGAAATAGCTCTTACCTTGGTCCACAAATAGTGAAGCCAAGGGAACACCCTTCTGATTCTTCATTAAAACAGTTGACCAAGGGTTGCTGCCATCTGAAAGGGGTCTTATTCTGAAATAACAAAAGTCACTTTGGTATGACAGAGGATACCATGCTTATATGTACTTAAGACAGAAAACTATTAAAACTTTTTTTTTTTTTTTAAACTATTAACATGTAGTTCCTAACTTGTAAACAGTAAAGCTTTCCTAAGGTAAATAAATAAATATATAATAGCACAGAGTCATATGATTAGAAATTGATACATGCCTTGTATCAGGTATTCCTTATAGGATGAAAATTTCAGGCCTAAAAAGAAAGCCAATGAAAAATGGCCCTTGACTGCCTATTAAAGAACAGAAGTTGGCAAAAATCTGGACACCCATTTCACTGTGTTAAAGAAATGATGTGAACATTGGGAACTTATTAGACACAGTGACTTTAAAATAAACAAAAATAGCATAAAGCCAGTATGAGAAAGACACACAGGCTATGAATGTCTGCTATGCATTAGTAGCTCAGCATCCCAGTATGTTCCAAGTCTTAAAAACCAGAGATAGAGGGTAATAGATAAGAGCCACTAAAACTTTAAGATAAGCGTCTACATGGCGGAGCTACTCAGTATTAATGTCATTCCTATATGAAAAAGTAGGACTGAGTTTTACCTGTAACTAGAGGCTGCAGAATCTCTCTCACTCACTACCTCTGTTAGTGATTCAGTTACCAAGGATGCTTAGTATTATCAAACAAACAAGAAAATAGTAGTAGACATACTTGTCCTTACAGTCTGCACGATCCTTTGTTTGAACTGAACTTGGTCCCCATGTACAACCTCTCTTTTTAAAACTTCTCTTCACTTCTTCAAACTCTTCTTGGTGATAAGTTGTGCTCCGTCCCCAGGTTCTGTTGCTTTCATCTGAAGTTACTAGAGATTTGATTTAAAAACAAACAAAAAAACCACCCACACATATTAACAGTATTTCCAAAATTAAAATATTTTTGACAGAACAAAACTTCTCACTGCAAAACCATTTGACATAGTAACACAATGAGGAGCAGATAAAATCTGAGGGTTTTTTTTCTTTTAGAAAAACCACCATGCAAACTCCACTGATCCAAAAAGATGAGCAAGCAAGAAAAAAAATTTGAGGTGACAAGAGACCCAAATTAAAGATAAAGTAGCAAACCAATCATATTTTCCATGCTTCCTTTAGCAGAGAACCTTAGATTTAGGTAATTCAGACAAGTGAGTTAGACTGAGCACTTAAATTCCAATGAAGAAAACACATGCTGTGGAACAATTGGTATTAAATGAAACAGCATATTCCAATTGTGACAATGATTAATGCTTTCTCACTATACCAAAACAAATTATTAAGTATCTAACCTTCATTAAATGCTTAGTCTGTCACTGTCTCAACGGCTAAATTAAACAGAACCAGCACCTTTGAAACATAATGAAATCTTGCCTTTTTTCATAACCCCACTGGGAAGTTCATATTCACTTGTGATATCTACATCTTGCTGGTACACATATACACTGTTTCTTCGGCCATTAGTTGTGTGTGTATCTGTTTTGGGAATTACTGAAGAAAAATTAAGAGAATGTAGTAGAGATCTTAGTCAAGTATATTTCAGAAATGGAACTGTTTCCCTTTTATTTTTATCTCTGGGTCATAAAGTCCTGATCTATAAAGGCACTAAGCATCTTTTGACAGCAGGTTTTTACTGTAGAGTTTAGAGCATCCTCTGTGAAGGACCAGACCTAGGTAAGTAGATTTTCATATACAATGAAGTGGAAAAGTAACTTGCTATCAACATAGCATGCTTACAGCTATGATGAGAAAAACAACCTAGCCAGTTATAATAGCATGACAAGGTGGCATTTACATGCCTGTGGTTCTGTCACTCCTGTACTGCACAGCACTCCCCTGCTGCCTCACCACATCCATTCTCCCCAGCACAGCTTGCCTGTAGTACAGCACTCTACTTTCCTTCTTTACACTCTCATTTTCAACCACATTCCAGGACCTGTGGAATATATGTATCTTACTGGTTTTCGTCCTCCCTTTAAAAGAGCTTTCAAAATCAGCTGAATTTGTTTTTATAACAATATTTACCATTAACTAGATTTTTATTTTAACTTAAAAAATAAAAACTTAGATTCGGAAACTAGACTTGCTCATGACAAAATGAAGCAATCAAGTAAGCAATTGTTAGATACGCCTGTTCAAATCATCTGTATTTGAGCAAGTCTTCTTGAAACAAAGACACTTTGAAGTTAAATCAAGATAAAACGTTATTGTGGGAAAGAGAATTTATTTTGCACAGGTGCAGATGGGTGTGGAAGGTAAATTGTTTTGGCTAGATACTCCTGAAAGATCTGATAAGCGTTTAGGTAAAGCCTAGGGATCCAAACTCAGCAACAAAAGTGTACTTCTTTTAAAGGAGAACCTTTATGTTGTCCTGTATGTTTTAGCCCTACAAATACAAATGTCTGCTCAAATAAAAATAAATAAATAAATAAATAAATAAAGCACTAAAAGAAAAAAAAAACCCAAACACTGGTACTTAGTGCACATGCAAGGAGTGGCACTGCTATAGCTTACATAAAGCCATGCATTTAAAAAAAACCAACAAAACAAAAACTTTCGTTTTCACAATCATGCCAATACCTGCCACTTGCTTCATTTCCAAGCATTTCCATAAAGAGCAAGGATAATCAAAGATAAAACAAGACAGTCTTGTTTATATGTAATTATGACATTTTACTAAGAAAAAAAACCCTTCTTAACTTATGAGGTAAAAAAGGACAACCAACCAAAAAAACTCACCACTGGTTTGAGGTTGGAAAACGATTGATTGTCAACACAGATACTGTGTCAGCTAACTTCTGAAAAAGACTTTACATAATTTTTCATCTGTCTCTGATTTTCATTAAGAAAAGCAAGACAGGGTTTGTTGACCTCTCCTTTCTCCATAAGCACATGGGTAGTACTGGTCTTTGCCCAAGGAACTGTATCATTTACAGTTCAAATAAATAGTAAATTAACTGGCAGAAAAGACACCACTTCTCTTTTAGACATTAATAATGAACAGGATTTCATAGGCAGAGATGTTCCAAAGGAGATCACAGATCTGGTCTCTATCCAAACTTTGTTTAAAGTTTCTGGTTAAAAAAATAAATCTTTAAACTAGATACAGAATGGTATGCAGAAAAAAATCCCCATGCCTTTTTATTTACCCTCCTCCTCATTCACATCTGATAAAGCCAGATTCTGAAGTAATTTCCTTCAGAGATGACTACCCTTGCAAGAGAAGATAGTCACCATCCACAAGCAGTCAGCTGGAACAAGTTCCACTGATTTCACATAGGGAGAAGCTTAAGGCATTCCACACTGAATATGGGTAATTAGACAATCTACTTCACGCAATAGATCAAACAGCGTAAATGCGAGCAGTGAATCTCATATAAACTGTTTTCTGTCTCACACCTATGTCACATAGGTCATTCCCAAATATAAATGGAAGCTTCACTGTAACAATATGAACAGTTTTCTTCCATACGCATGGTACCTCCGCTTCTGTCATCAGTATACATGGAATAATGTAGACCTACAAGTGTACTCACAATTTTGTTTCTTGTTTTCAAAAAACCTAAAGTAAGGTGATTTAAAGTGTTCACGATCATTTTTAATTACTGAAAATTAGTTAGCACTCAGGCAAGATTATCCCTCCCATTACAGAACACGTTACAAATGTTACAACAAGTTAAGCAACCTGGAAATCAGATGGAAATCTGTCTGGAATCTGATAGTACTACCAGTGTTTCAGTGAGTGTATGGAACAAAGCGTCTCTCCTGATCAAATGAACAAATAGAAATGGTGGAGGCTTACATTGTATAGCTCGAAGACGAGGAATTATTGTGGGGCTACTTGAGGGACTAGAGCTGTTACTGTTTAAACTCCTCCTCTTATCCAGATTGGGGGATGCCTGCACTGTTATTTTGTGCTGAAAATCTGTAAGAGAGTAAAGCAAATCAGTTTTCATGTTCTAAATAAAAAAAACCTCAGCACTTCAGGAGATTATACTGATGTATTACTTAAAGAATTAAAGCTATATAATGAATTAGACCTAACAGTGTAAGAGATGTTCATATTACAAAAACTGACAAACTAACTCTTAAAGTAACAATTCATATATTGAGTCAAACGAGAAGGATTTCACACTTTCACATACACTGTATGATAGGTTTGCAGTAACACTGACAAAAATAGGTAAGTCCAAGTGGACCCAAACTGAGACAATATCCACACTGTAAGCTGTAATTCAATCTTGTTGGTTGTCACAGAGGGAAAGAAAAAAATCTCAGTATTTCATCTCAAATTAACCAATATTGATAGCAATCAGATTTGCTTTTTTTTTTTTTTAAAAGTGTAATTTATATACAACATAAAAAGTAGCATTAACAACGAAGTCACATCTAACAACACATCATAAGATGCTAGACTACAGAATTATAAATATTTATAGCAATGTAGTAAAAAAAGAATAACAACAAATATTGGCGAGTAGGAAAAAATTTATGAAATAAAATTTGATTATATGCCCTTCTCTAATTCCCATAATTAGTGCAGTTAGATTGTATGCTATCCTTACAACAGGACTGTCTGGAGGACAAGTTCATCTGGATGATTTTTGATAACAGAGAGCTAAGTGTTACTCTGAATAAAACTGTGCATTTTATCTCTTTTTCAACTGAACTAGAAACAAAGGACCAAATATTTAGTTTAAGCTCATGATCCAGCATAAACCAATCTAACCTGCTTGTCTGGGAGGCTGTAATGTGATTTTTAGTTTATTTACTGCTATTATTTTTAAAGTAATGAAAAACAAGCTTATTTCACTAGTGTTGAAATAGTACTCTAATAATTACTGCCCTCTTTGTCTCTTTCCAACTACCAGACAGCTATGATTTGGTCAGACCTATGCCAGTGTGCCATTAAGTTCTTAATGCATTAGCAATAAGTTAACAGTCTTGATCTGGAAACCACTGAAAGGAAGCCCATCAACACCAGGATGCTGGTACCACTACTGAGGGCTTTGAAACCACTGGCTTAATCTTGAGTTTCTGTAGTGCCATCTCGTGGCAACGTTAAAAAGGCACCACTAAACCAGCCCCCAACACTAAAAAAAACCCCAGCTCTACTAACACACCTCCATTGCAAAGGGGTGTTTTCCTGCATTCACGGGTGGAATTAAATGCTCTAACATTCAAATTATACCATATTTGTATCCTGAAATGTCTTTTGTTGCTATTACAGTGTTTTGTTGTAAGAAGCAGGGCACAACTAGATAGTAACTGTTGTGTTGTATTTGCAACTGCGATAACCATACAATTTGAGCCCCCTACTCCAGCCTTTATGCTGTTTTTCTGCTAGGTATTTGCAAGTTTAGGGCAAACAGCGCTAATATTTCAAAGTTCTGAGATGTGATAAAAAGGTATTTTTCTATCTGCACAAAAAGAACAATAGTAGAAATCTGAATTTCAACTCAGTCCTCAATCCTGTGGCTCCCATGCTACCAACCTTCCCCTACAGATAGAATGGGCTCTTAGCTGAAGCAGGTGAAAGCGTCTTCCAGATGAAATGAAGACTACTCCACAAGAATATGATAAATAAAATTTGTTTCCTTAGGGGGGAAGAAAAAGAAAAAAAAAAGAAAAAAACCAACGAAACACCACCAACAAAAAAACCACCACAAAAAAAGCTATACAATTCTTACCCTACCTTTTTTTGCACTATTAGGGTAGAAGGACCTGGCAATGTAAACAGTAAATGTAAACAGTAGCCAATACTGAAGACATTAACCATGGAACTGAAGCCTGCATATTTAATCATAACATATATAGTGAACTTCAAAAAAATCTGCAAACCTGAAGGCAGACTAATTCTGTGTCCATCTTTAAGTTTTAACCGGCTTCTTTTAAATTTGCCCTTCCTCTTCTTTACATTGGGTTTCTCTTGATTTAACTGGAATATCATGATATTCAGCTCACGCTCCAGTACATCGATCTCACGTTCTGCTAACTGTTGCTCACGGCGCTTAAGTAATTCTTCTTGAGATTTTTGCTGAAGAGCTGCTCTTGTCAACTCCTCTTCTCGTGATCGAAGCTCCTGAAAATAAGTTTCATACAAGTAAAACAAAGTAATAATGTGAAGGTTGTATTAAAGTATATATAAAATGCACAGTAGGTTGTATATCCTGAACTATTTCATGATGCACTATATACACATAACATGCAAATATGACCTTCTGACAGTCCTCCATTCTGTATAAGCCAAGACTGTGTATCCGGACACAATGAAGCACTATATGGATTTCCTTTTAACCATTTAACTGGTCACTTCAGGCAAGTAAGCACTGGCAATGGAGATGACACATCCAATCAAAGATTGTTAGCCTACAGTCTAGCAGGAAACGTGCTCCAAGTACTTTGCATCAGAGAATCGTTCATAGCTGCTCTTAGATAGCTGCTATGTACTAAAATAAAGTCAATGACTTTATACACAAAGTCTTTATCTTAATTTTTCTAACCTTTCCTGTTTTTCAGCCATGTATTAAGTAGCACTTTTCTATCTAAAAAAACAATCAGTATTACACTGAACGAGGATTAGTGTAACAGGAGAAACCAAGTCATACGACAGAAGAGAGATGTTTCTTAATTAAAATCTAGCGGGTATCTGTATAACATCAAACAGCTACTAACCACTGAATTACACTACACAGAGACTCTCCAACCATCAATCACATAGAATAGTTGTTTTTCTCCTTTTTTTTTTTTTTTTAATTTTTATTCTTGAGAAGGAAAAGCTTTAGTAAGGAAGCTAGATATTTTTTCAGAAATTAATCCCCAGTGCTAAACAGCCATAAGCCTACCACCTTAAAATCATCTTAATCTTCATATTTTAAGAGATTTTGCAAATTATCTGAAATTTATGTAGACCTCCTTTCATATTCTGGGGCATATTATACAAGAAACATGTAAATTATACATATATCATACATATTATATATGAAACATGTATAATATACATGGGTATTTTTCCAGAGCAGACTGCCTACTTCTACTCATCAGTATCCACTGATGTTGTAT
>JAAGNO010031140.1:0-16960 GCA_033439905.1 Ceryle rudis
AAACTGGTAACCCTCAAGGCCTATGCGTCACAGATTTACCACATATTTAGCCCTGCTTTTAACTGTCTGGGTCTGCCTGTGCCTGATGGTCATGTGCAGGTGTGACTGTCTGCAACTCTCTGAATGAAGTGACAGAAATGGAGCTCAATTCATCCAAGTGGCAAAGGGTGAGGGAGAGCCACAGGCAGCTAATCTGAAATTCTGCTCTTAAGTACTTTAGTGTGAATTAAAAATGACTACAAGAGGAGAGAATACTGAATGCATCACTGAGTGCTTCTGGTCTTCACAAAGGCCAGGAGATAGGTGGTTCATGAGCTATTAAGAGATGAAGAAGGGTCTTCCTTCCTCTGTTTTTGGAATATAACTGTGGATTACAGGCCCACATTCAGCAGTCTGGGATTCAGGGATTGTGCTAGAGTCCACTGAAGTTAGCATCTGCCATAAGCTTCCTTACACCAGAGATATCCAAACCAGGACAAAGTTATAGGACATGGGAAAGTTGTAGTTCTGAAGGTGTTAGCTACAGTTCAAAAACATCACAACTTGTGGCAAGGTGTAAATGCAGCAGGCTGAATGAGCACTTGCTGAAACACCTTTATCTAACGATACAACTTCCCACATCAGTGGTGCAGAAAAAATACCCGCTTGGTTTCTCACCCATTTGTATCAATTGTCCATTGTCATTGCAGAAGCAGGGAGTGGCTGCCATTGGTGACGTAGGTGCAGATGTTACAGGCTCCATATGTGCTTCTGCAGGAAATTAAATCAATTAATATTCAAATTCTCTGCTACTCTACTTCCTAAGAATGTACTACATTCTTTACAATCACTAAAAGAGGAAAAATAATCTTTTTTATACCCCTGCCACCTTTTCTACATGTATACACTAAACCCAGCCTTTCTGTATTTACATACATTCACTCTATTACACTGCATGCTGTTAGAATAATTAACACACGCTCCCCTTGTAGTTATTTTTCTGTATAGATTACAGTAAACCACCCTTCTGCTATCGCGTATTCATTCCAATTTAAGGTTTCTTTGAACTTTCTCATCCTGCAGAACTTCACCTGACTTTGGAGAGGTGACTTCCAGTGGCACTCCATTTTTCCTTTTAATGCCTTGTTGCAAGGAAACTGTTGGTTTAAATACAGAGAGATCATTTAGACATTTTATTTGGCCACCTACACTCTGCCTTCAATATTCCTTCCTTTCCTAGCTATTGCTCTATTATATTTCTTCATCCAGTTGTTAAAACATTTAGTAAATACCAAACACACGGGCTCACCATCAAGTCTTTAGCTCTTCCACTTCTTTGAGCAGAGAAGCTAACCTTTAGTTTTCCTTTTTCCTTTGTATAATTTGCTACCAGGATAATAAACATTTTTTTTTTAGACACTTATTTTTCTTTGTTATAATGTGGCAAAATTCTGCTTTTATTTCTTTTAAATTCCTATTTTCTGTCCATTCACATTCCCTGAGACATCTCCTTAGTGAAGGGAGTAGACTGCCAGGCAGCTTTATTTCCTTGCTCCAGTGACCCATTTGAGACTGACATTCCAATGCAGGTAACAGTACAAGAACCAGAGTGGGACGTAGGTGATGAGAAGAAGAAAAAACAAGATTTAGAAATACAAAATATTGAGACTAACACTACCAGAGTGTCAGCTGTGGTGTGCCCAAGGTTGCTGTAAAAGTGGTACTGAAGAATGGCCAAATCTCTTTACTTTCTCTTTCCCAGTGGCAGTAAGAATCTACAAAAATTACACTTTTGGTCCCCACCATGAAACACACAAACTGACCCCTCAATTCCTGAACCTTCAACTGCCTTAAATTCTGTGCTTATCCTGCAGTGAGAGTCTTTTTCCAAGATGGAGGAATCGTACAGTTTTTCCTAAAGTCACCAAACCTCTTACAAATCTGGTACCTTGTGCTGCTGTGGGTGCTGTTCTGCAAGGGATGAAGGTTTTAATGATCTCTCCATTAGGGCCACAGACTGCATCACTGCACTCAGTCCCCGACACTTGGCTGTATATAGTTTCATTCAAGGTGTAGGTCTTTCCATTGTAGCAGCAAAGGCAATCTGAGGCACCAAAAGAGCAAGTGGGTAACACTGGAGACACTTGGTAGATGGTAACAGGGGACTCTTGTAATATAAATATAAATGAAAAGAAAACCAGACTCTGGCTTTGCCCTTCTGTAGCTCATGCCATAAAATATGCATTACTTGGGCGAAAAACTTTCTCAGTTTGTACTCAAGAAGTTGCACCAGAAGTCTACCTCATTTATTTCAAGTAGGTTGGATTTTTGCAGTTGCTGATGTTTCTTGGAGTCGGGTCACATAGAGAAATTGTTCTAAAAGTGCTCATTAGAACAGGTATCATGAACAGTAGTTGTGTGGAAAAGGACCTGGGAATCTTGGTGGGTAACAACTTAACCATGAACCAGCAACATGCCTTTGTGGCAAAGAAGGCCAGTGGTCTCCTGGGATGCACTAAGAAGAGTGTGACCAGCACGTTGAGGGAGATTCTCCTCCCCCTTCTACTCTGCCCTAGTGAGCCCACATCTGGGGGCTCATTCAATGAATGATGAGGGTGGTGAAAAGTTACCTTTGGAGTCTTCTGTACATAGTTTCTCTTCAGGATTGCTGAAGATAAAGAGGAGAAGATTTGTTTTACTGACTTGAATCAGCATGTGGAATAGCAAGGTCTGCAACGGTATCTACTTTTACACAAAAGCCTGCTCCTGGAGAGTTTAATGATAACTGCCACTGCATAGCCCCATAAACCAAACATTTTCTAGCTTATCCTTTCCTCTCCTTTTCTTCCTGTCACACCATCAACTGACCTACCATGAAGTGCAGTTGGGAAGGGAGACACACTTCCTGCTCTCCTCATCAAAATACGGCCTGTCAGGACTACACTCTGGGTAACAGCCTGGAAAGATAGAATAAGCAAAGTATTCTTAGTCTGCTTTACACAGAGACAGGGAGAACCCATATATACCTCTATCAGATGCAGATTTGATCCCAAAATGAATGTGATGCCAGTATGAATGTTCTGTATACTACCTGTTATTTTTCCATGTCCTCTTTTTCCCCCTCTCCCCAAAGTGTTAGTTAATTCTGTTTGTCAACAGATAACTATTCTTTGCAAATTTAGATTGAATGACTTTTTATTTCTCCCCGGATTTAAAGGCAACAGGCAAATTATGCTATGAATGGCACCATCACATGGGGAATTAGCCCAGGAGAGGCATGGTCAATATGTTTCTGGGACAAACGGGACAGCCTTTCAGCAACCTTGATGCTTCAGACATTTAAAACCAGAATAATAGCTTTAATTTCAATAAACTGCATTGAAGTCAAGAAAAAATTACCTTCTAAAGTGTACAGCAAGTTCCCACATTTCCCCTGTGGGTTCCTGCAGGTCTTTAGACAAGGGGCTCCACAGGGTTTATAGAACCACTGATGTTTGTCAGGTGGATTGTAATAATCACAGAACACCGCTGGAACAGAAGAATAAAAAACCTCCAAGTCTCAGATGTGGGGCAGGGGTTACTTTCTAAATCTTGTAAACAAGAGCTCATGAAGTCCCACAGGCACAGTGACATCAGAATTCTGCTGTTCTTTATCTGCCGTGTGCCTGAGCCCGCAGAGCAACGTTTTTCTGTGTGCATTTCCAGTGCAGTACTTACGGCAAATGGCAGGAGTTCTCCAGTCGACACAGACACCAGCTCTGCTGCAGCTTCTTGAGTAAGCCGCAACCGAGGTACAAAAGCACTCGCAGTCTCCCACACTGTCACAGCCACAGAAGTCAGAAATGCAGGATTCATAATATGGTATTGGGTTCACCTGTCAAAATACCGACAGATCTGTTACCGCAGATGTACCTGCCGTGCTGAGTTTTAATGAGAGAAATGGCTCCGAGTTTCTGCCGTCTGCTGGCAGTTCCTTTGGCAGAAGCAGGCTGAGTTCACTCTGGGATTGTCATGAAGGAGCTATGATATTCTACAAATGGTAGTTTTCTATTTTCACCTGCCTGGGCAAAATTGGACTCTAAATCTTTTCATTCTCATGTGCGTAATAGTGGTGTTTATATCCAAAATGTCTATCCAGTGTCATTTCTGCAGGACTGAATTACCTTGGTTTGGGTTAGCATGACTATATAGCGTGTGCACTCTCTAACTGATTGTGACTGAGTATAAAAGAAAATCCTATTTCCACCGAACTTCAGGTCTCATGTTTTGACCTGTGCCAATGTGAACTAACCAAGGAAATGAAGCCAAGCTTGCTTTCAAAATGGATTATTAAACTGCACCGAAGCTTTGTATAGATATTCTCATTAAGAAGCAATAGGCTTGTTTCTGTTTAGATTAATCCAGTTTATGTCTAAAATAAAACAAATTATTGATCTCTTTTGAGCAATCTGAACAAACTTTCCCAAGGATTCCCATACAAACAATCCTACTCTAACTTATCTCTAGATTTTACAAACTGATACACAACTTTCTATTTCTCGTGGCCAACAACTATCCTCTTTGTCTTCAGTTGCTGAAAACAGGCACTGCTGTTTCCCCAACAATGTGCAACAGGGTTCAGCGGCCTGGCTGTAATGTGAGGTTCTGAGAGAGGCAGGCCTTGTACTCAAGGATGCTGTGTAAAAGCCTTTAACAGTAAAAAACTGTGTGCAAATGTTCTGCATAACAGCAATGAAGAGTGTGAAACGGCCAAGGATGAGAGAACAGGATTACCTTACTGTGACAGGCTTCAAAGACATTACTCTTAATGATGCTGCAGTGCTTCTGTCCCAGGGCAGATTTGAAAGGCTGACCGGCACACAGGTCTGTCATGTTTATATTTGAGCAGGTGCTTGTTATTTTCCAGCTGTTTCCAAACTCCTGGATGCTCATCTCCATGGACTGCCCTCTGGTTGTGAAGTCATTCCTTGAGCGGCCGTCAAAGTCCCCACAAAGGCCACAGACTTTTCCCTGGGTAATTTGCACAGACACAGTAAATGGTTTGGTTATTGTGAGTGCACCCCACTGTTTGATGGAAATAAACTATGGAACAGGCCACGGAGAAAGAGCTGCATATTGCTAAACAGCTGTCAAAATAGGTCTTAGAAAAAGTTCTTCAACTTCAAGGACTTCAAGCAACAAGATGACTCTGTTAGCCCTCCAATATTGCAAAGTGACTGGCTTTACTTCTAGCTCCAAATATTCTGAAGCATTTCATACTGACAGAATGAGGAACTTAAACCCAGGAAATGTGCTCCTTGCTGCTTCTTGTCCATTGAACTCGACACTTTTCTAAGCCCTGCTTTTCAAACAAGGCTCTGGTTCTGAATCCATAACTTTGAGTTTGAAATCATAACTCTCAGTCCATCCCATACATACCTGGAAAGATGGTGCCACATGAACAACAACAGTAGTCTTCTGGTCCCACATGAAGTTCATCCCTTGATTTGTTTCAATCACAATATAACCTCCTCTGAGATCCACTTTGTAATTCTTCTCAGCTCCTGGATCAGTGGCTATCTCCTGAATTCTTCCTTCCAAAAGCCTGATTTCACTGCTCTACATGGAGCAGATACATTGCATGGGAGGAAATCAAATAGAAAACAGTGTAGCAGCTCTGATATTCTGCCTCTTGTCCTTCATCTTATTTTTCTATAGTCTTTACACTACATCTTGGCCCATCACCAGACATGTGAGCCACAGACAAAACCCACTGAGCTCAGTGGGAAACATCTACCCTTGCATGACAAGTCTTACCTCATGGCCACAAAGACTGTCCTCATTCTAGATGAAATCTGTTCTGCTGGCAGAGCAGCTCCTGAGTGCACGGGCAATTGGGCATGCTAGAACACCCCACATGACGCTGCTTTGTTCACCATCCCCTTACCCCCTGCTAGGGGAGAAATCTCTTTTGTGCACGCTTTGGGGAAATGTAAAGCCTGAACTGGTGGGAAGAAACTCTTCCCTTTGTAGTTACATCTGCCCTGTGCTCAAAGCAGAGTACAGGAACATGCTCCTCTAAAAACCTGACCATCACTCCTGTACCAGCAGTGTCACAGATGCAGACACACACACATATACATGTAGAATGCTGTTAAGTCCCTGCAGAAGTGTCCAGCCCTGTTAACACCAACTACCTAAACCTTTCCCAGCTTGCCTCCCTCTGCTTGCTGGTTGTTTGGCTTCCATAGGTACTTTCTCAGTAGGTACTTTTACTCAGCAACTGAGTTGGAAAATAAGGAGACCCTACACTAACTAGTACAAAAGAAAGACTACAGTTCCTCAGTTATAACCAGTTCTAGACTAACCTCAAAAATCAGTGTGATCTTCAGGGAGCAGATGGAGAGTGACTTCCCACAGGCATTGTTCTGAATTACAATTCGGAAGGTGCCAGGATCCATGTTATTGGGGCAAAAATCCTTAGAAAAATAGATAAAGTTGAATTAGATCTTTTCAGGCAACTAGGCCAGTCTTAAACATTTTCACAAGCTCTAAATGAATGACACTCCCATCTGAATTCTGCTATTTTGTCACTTTTTTATTCACTAAAACTCTGGACATTTTAGAAGAATCTGCTGGCAGGGTTATACTCGACCAGGAATTTCAATGAAAAAAAGCCAAGGTAAAGACTGAGCTTTTCATAACACAGTCCTGCACAGCCAAAAATTCTTACATTCTTAGAATTAGCAAAACCAACTGTAATTTGGGGAGGAAAAAGTGTCTCACCAAGGGCTGCCTCATTAGGTGCATTTATCATAGACAAGGCTCACACCTTAACCTCTGCACAGTTCTGTCATAACACAAATACTGTCAGTCTTGGGTGGCTGAGAGAAACACGCAGCTTTTCAACCACACTCACCTGGCAGATGCTGGAATTACATCAGGAAAGGGCTGTCCAGCCCAGGAGTTAACGGTTTAGCGTCACACAGTGCCCTCTTGTGTCACTTCTGAGCATTTATTGCTTTGCTTTCAAGTGGAAAATCTCCCTGTATCTGCTCTGGGTGCGTGAGGAGAGGAATAGGCTCTACTCATCAGCGTTGACTATTTTGCACCGGATAGCCCTTGAATTACACAGACTGAACCCCACAGCATGAGCTGGGAAAGACATATGGATAGGAAAGTGAAAAAAGAATGGATACCTGAGCTAGGATATAGTCACAGTCTCCCAGGAAATCAAACTTCTCCCCATCAAAGCTCATGTAATGCCCGTTTCCGTACACGGTGCAGGTTCCTTTGCAGGGATTGTCGGTGCAGTTCCACTGCCTTTTGTTGCAGGTGCTGGGAAGTGGAATGCAAAGAATCACAAACTCTGGATGAAGTGTGTGGTTTTTTTCTTAACCACAAGTGGGGCAGAATACTTCTAAGGTTTGTCTCTTTCGCAGTACTTCAAAGAAAGTAATCATCTCTCACTCTTGCAGCCCTACCCTCCTGAACTGTTCTGAGGCCAATGCTGTGAGATGGTTTACGAATCAGAAAGTGCATGTTTACTGCCAAGACCTGTTTGTCCACTTTTATTTTAATATTTCCTTCAAATATCTTTTAATTCATTACATCTTGGCAGCAAACAGTGGAGATTAAGGAGATAAATTTAAGGTGAAGAACTGAATATTTCAACCTTTTCTGAACATTAATCTGTGAGGTACCAAGCACGTGGCTGGTACCATTCCTGACTACAGTGGTGTGAGCCAGTATTATCCCTGTCTTCCCCTGTTTACTGGGGCTGGCTGGGATGGAGTTAATTTTCCCTATAGCAACCCTCAAAGTGGTTTGTTGTGCATTGGTCACTAGAAAGTTTTTGGTAACACACTTGTGCTTTAGTGACTGCTGAGCAGTGCTCCACAGTTTCAAGGCTGTCACTCCAACAACCAGTGTTTCTGGCTCAAATGTTCTGTGCATCCTCTTGGCAGGACTGCACAGTCTCACCCTCACTAAATAATGGGGAAGGATTCAAAGCATTTTACCCACTATGATCACTAAAAGCAGTGAAGTCTACAGTAGTTATACCAGCAACTGGAGCAACTAAAGCATTCATTTACTACGCACCCAGAAGCACCACAAGTCACAGAAACTCCTCCCTCCTCTAAATTCAATCCATTTCTGGGGTTCAGCTGTGCCTTACAGACACAGACCCAGTTCGTCTTTGGAGAAGGACAAGCCACAGACCAACCTGGAGGAGGTTGGTACTTCTAAAGCTGGTGTGGAAACAGTTTGCAGAAAAGGATGGGAATCATTTGACAGAAGATCTTGGTTCATGTTGTCCCCAAGTACAGGCTTGTGCAGCGTGTTGCAGAGAGGAAATGTTTCCCCTTTTAGTTTTATTAAAAGCCTGATGGCTCTAACGATGAAGAGGAAGGCTTCAAAATACATCCTCCCCCATAGGCACACTATGCACTGACAATTTTAACAGCCTTTGTTACAAAAAAAGGCTCCCTGGAGTAACGTACCATGTGTTGCAGTCTACTTTGATGGTTTCCCCGGGTTTATAAAAGTGTCCTCCATGGACACATGGGCACTGATCTTTGGGAATGCATCCTCCACTGCCATCCAATACCAGCCCATCAGGACACATGCAGCCAGAAACACACTCTGTGACATACTGCGTATAAGAAGATACGACACAAAGCAACTCGTTAATGCATAGAAAATACAGGGAATGAGCAGAGGTGCCAGGTCTGGATGCCAAACTTTTGGATTTTTCAAAAAATCTTATAAATGTGAGTTAGTGACACTCAAACTGCAAGTATCACAGCTATGTGGGAGCTATAGCTGATCAGTGAAGTAGCTGGCCTGCAAACAGCACAACATGTTACTGCCAGCGTTTGTTAAGGACAATCATATACGCACAGTCGGTGGCCTGTGCTCCTGCTAGGAGGAGAAGTTCTTACACAGTGCATGTCCTGCGTCTTACAACTTTTCTGACACTCTGATCCAATTGCACCGGGACCTGCAGAGCTGCAGTTGAAGTAATACATAGGAGCTGGACAATCTATAGGAGGAAGAAAATATTTTAGGAAGGTGATTTAGAGAAAGCAAGGATGTTGTCAGCAACTATATAACAGAATGGAGCATTTCAGAGGGCAGCATCTGGCTCTCAATTACAGTTTCTATTAGCTTTTGCTTCTGCCCACCATCAGTTCAGGGAGAAGGAGACAGATAATGTCTAAGCTTTAGGAAATATCTTCATCTTTTAAAGAATTCAGCATGCCTGTTGACATTTTTTTTACAAAGACCACTATTATCAATAGCCATCCCATTTCAGGGAGAAGGCAAAAGGGTGCAGAATACAAATGTTGCAGAAAGCAAGACATCACACAGAAAAACATTATAAACAGCTGACACCACAGTGCCATTATTTAACAAAATCTCACCTTTTACCAGGACAGTTTCTCCAATGCAGTCTAATCTTCCTTGAATGCATTTGCTAAAGAGATGCCATAGAAGGAAACACATCAGCTCTTTGCACATTTTTCTCTCATTGCAGAGAAAGGCACTACAAAGCTCCCACTAGTCACACAAGCAACAAATTCCCCTCAAAACGAATACTTGATAGAGCTCTCACGTTCACAGACACAAATTACCACCCCTAGAAGGAAAATTAAGACACCAAACTCTTAAATACTCTCCTTTCATCTGCCACTGATTTATTGTGCGTTTTCCCTAAATCAAGTTTTTCCTAAGCTTCTATTTTCCACTCTGTGAGATGAGACCAATACTTTTATTAAAAGACCTCTGAAATTGCTAAGTGAATCTGTGCTTACAAAAGAGAATAGAATCCTCAAGAAAATAATATAAGAGTTAGAAGAGAGGGAGAGAATATGCAGCCATCTAAAGATAAAAATATATTGAATAAAACATCCTTCTGCTGGTATTTGTTTCATTGCTGCCCTGAACTAGATAAAAATAAGAAAATGACAATTGTTTTTCACTGCAGATGCAAATTAGCTATTATGGTTTTAGTATTATCACCTCCCTCCCTCGATTTCTCTCTCTTTTTTAAAAAAACCTCAGTTTGAAAATTGAGATTTGTTGTTGTTTTGTTTTTGGTTTTGTTGGGTTTTTTTTGTTTGGTTGGGTTTTGGTTTTTTTTTTTCCCTGGACCATCTTTATTTTTTACATAGTCTGCAGGGTGGAGTGTTGGAGGGTGTGTTTTACTTTACTTTTTTATTAGCTCCCCCAAGCTCCCTGTCTTCTAGAGAACTCCCTCCCACTGCATATGAATATTTTTTACACAACAATGAACTTTGTGTAGAGATGAACTGCAAACATTACTGTACTTAACATGTTTACAGGTTCTTGTTTGTTAACAGAAATATTGGATCTTAATATTTGCTGTGACTGCACTTCCTGCCAGGGGAATATTTGCTTTGGTACAGTCTAGGAGAAATCTGTCCTTATTCCTTATGGTGAAGTGACACCATTCAGGGATTAGAGCAGGGGCTTCCCCAGCAAACCCTGAAGTGACACCATTCAGGGATTAGAGCAGGGGCTTCCCCAGCAAGCCCTGACATCCCCCAGGCACAAAGCCTTTGCATCATCAGAGCAGCTTACCACATCAGTTTGTCCTCTTGGAAGGAGTTGCCAGGCTGAACAATCTTGCCTTTGTAGTAGCAGGGACAGTCATCTGGAGTGACACATTCCTCCTCATCATTGAGGTAGGTCCCTTCAGGGCAACCACAGCCCTCCATAGGAGCAATCTGAACTTTACACAGCACATCAGGTTCATCCAGCGAGCGGCAAGACTGGTTACAGTACTTCACGCTATAGTTATAAACCATAGTCTCAGGACACTCCTCAGAGGGATCTTTGCAAGAGAAATAAAACGGATGTATGGCCTTCTCCGCGCAACCATTGCTCATTCTGTTAGTGCAGCTTTCTGCACATTGGTAGCCATAAATGGGCTTTTTTCACACTAGGAGACCTTGTCTCCCAGCGGTCTAGGGGAAATCTGCTTGCAGCCTAAACTCCGTGATACTGAACACTGAAATACTCAGCAGAATATTTATCTTGATGGAATAAGGGAATCAGTATGATACCGTGATTCGTACAACTGACCTTTCTACCTTATGCTGAGAACTGAAACCAGGAACTGCTGACCTATCCTTGTACTTAAAGATTAATTTTCTGTCCTTTATTACTGATTTCTTTGGCTGGAGATGGCTTAAAAAATTAGTATATTTTGTAAGGGTTTTGATATTAAATGGGCAGTGCTAAGGAACTCTGCCAATCATTGGATGCTACCAAAGAAAGGGTGTTTGAATTCTCATAGATGGCTTGAGTAAAACTCTTCTTGTTATCCTCTGGGTAAATGTTTCTAAGACATCTGGGTAGACCCGACAGTTAAATACAAATATCTAAAGAGCTCATTTGGCCCTGTAAGACAGTGAAAAGCTGGTTAATTTTCACAGGCTACCAAAAGGCAACACCTTCAGAACTCTGCTGTGAAATCTGCAGTAGTGATCTATAGGGATGACATCAAACGTTGTCAGGAAACATCACCTGCATTAAGGCAGTGGTTTTCAAGAAAGCCTGGCATCCAGATTCCTCTGAAAATCAATGAAAACTGAGGATCTAGTCATCCTGGGGCCTCTTTCTAACTCACATATTCAGATTTAACCCCTCAGATTCACACAGACGTACTAGAAGGTACAGGGGACTTGTTCATGGGCAATTGTGCTCATCAACTTTGCAGCAATGTTATCACCATATTCTCCTACTTCACAGGCACACTGTGAAGATGCAGCAGCTGGTATGGTAAATCAAAGTAGGCCAAAGATATTCATAAAGACGTTGAACATGAGTTTACACCAGATTTACCTGAACAGGTGTCTCAATTGTTAGCTATTAATGCAACAAAATACTGTGTTAACTTCCTCCCTTTCATTTTTCATAGAGAAAAAAGATCAATTTTGGCAAAGTGAGGTATTGTCAGAAAAAGGTTCTTGGAGTATAGTACTTGTGGTCACAGATTTGTAATCTTAGATTACATACATTGCAAATGGGGGCTTGATTGCAGAGAACATGAGCATACCAAAGATAGCATCAAGCTAGCTTGCTCAAGGAGTGCTATAAAAACAGTGCCATGGTTTAGCAGAGGCTACTAACTCTGATGGTCTTCTGGGTAACCAGTAACTTGAGTAATGGTTTATGCTTCCACTGGAGGTTGTGTCCCCTACACGCACTGCTAGACGCTAGCTAGTAGAGTTTACTTATTTCATACACTCGGCTGACTGCAATGCAGACATCCCCTTAAAATATAACCTGCCTTGGATGCTGCCTGCATCCTGGCACAGCTGGACACAGCTGCAGGAGGTGGGAGAACCTTTCCAGCCCCCACAATGGGACAGAACACTGAGAGTGACTGTTCTGGCCCATTTGTTCTTTCACTCATAAATAGCCCAACTTTCAATCTTATCACAGGCATGTTCCCAAAAGATTATTTCTTCTTAAATAAAGCCTAAAATGATTGTACTGATTAAGCCATTAACATTTTTTTTTCCAAGGTCACCGCGCTGTTTGACTCAGTATCACCTACTGTGCCATGAGTCCACAGATTTCAGTCTAGCCCATGCTGCAAACCAGTCTCACTTTGGCATAAAAAATGTCAGTAGCTCTGTGTCGATAACAAAGTTTTCAATAAACTGGGACTGTTATGTCTAGTACATAACTCTGCACAATTCTAAGATAATTTGCTGTGGACTACACTGTGTTCCCTTTGAATTATTTCAGCATGGGTTTGCTAAATTGCTCTTACTGCAATCTTAAATGCCTTTGACAAAGCACCATACTGGTTCCACTGTTTGTTAAATATCCCAGCTAGCCTCTCAGGCAGGCAGTTAAATAGATCATAGCTGCATAAAAATAATTGTCATTATGTTTCCTTTTCAGATGTGTTATTAGTCAAGAAACCTATATATCTACTTTCATGTTGATACAGACAAATTTCACTTGAACTACCTGATCATCAATGGAAAAATGGAAATGTTGGAGTAAAATTCAGAAGCTGGGACTTGTGAAATTTATTCCCAACTCTGATACCATCTCATAATAAATTCTGGCAGTACCAAAGAATGTTATGTTCATACCTGGACTCACCCATATAAAAAACATTAAAAAACATTCCTATTTTACTGTAACATGGAAAAATGCAGATAATGAGTGTGACACTATTTGTATGGGCAATGCCTGAGACAAGACGGCTGAGATGAACTGCAAAGATGGTGTCAAACTTAAAACACATGTGGAGGCCCACAAGTTCTAAACTAACTTAACTGCAGCTCCTTGATGTGATTTGATTAATACACCTTGTACTCTTTTGCTTCTTCAAGCACTGAATTCACCTAGTATTTTACACAAGGAACATGCACCACGAGAGCAGGAAGTGGACAAGAACTGATTTTGGCAGACAGAAATTTTGATTCATGGAGTATATATTTCTATTTCTCAAAGACCCACTAACTTGCTAACTGAGCACAAAAGGTTCTGACTGCCACAGACTCGGCTCTCCTGAAGCTGCTCCCCAGGTATTTTAGGGTGCATACCACAGATGCCCTGCCGCCAGCCCTTCAGGGACACACCAGCCGCAGCACAGTCTCTGGAGTAAGTCGAGAGCACACTACACAGGGCAGCTTCACTCTTCTCAGCATTACAGGTGTCATACATGCATCTCTAGGGGACAGAAAAGGACAGGGGTGTTATTCCACCCAACTCACAGAAGAAACCAGAAAACACACTGGGATTAAAAAATTGGTCAACCAATATATTTTTGAAAAAACGTCATTACCGATGAAACTTAATTTGTAATATCTCTTAGGGAAAATGTATGCTGATGAAATACTACGCAAACCTGAGAAATAGGAAATCAATTACAGTCATGTAACTGCAATGCCCTCATGTCTAACACTCAGGAACAGATGAACAATAAGAATGATAAGGGCACCTATAGTTCATTAAAGTACTACAACACATCTACACTGGCCTCCCATGAGGATATGACAATCTAGGAAATGCCAAAATATGTCATCTTGAAAATATACAGAACCAAAACTATTGCACAGTGATGACTGGCCCTTGTGTATCTACCTAGTGTGTGGTTAAGACACAGCCAATTAAATGACAGGTACATAACAGAAGATGGTTTAACAAGGAAACAGGCAATGACATCTAAAGGACTAGTTAGGTAAGTAAAATGGGGATTTAAAGCTCAAGATCTACTTGAGTGGCTGGACAGAAGAACCCAGATACTCAAGAGCAGTAGGGTCATACTGCATAGATGGTGACTTATCTTGCCATTACTGATGTCATGGAAAATGCTTCCATGAATCATGGTTGAAAATCTGATGAGATCAGTAGGAGTAACAGACATATCTGTGAGAAACTGGTTATTATTTTTCCTTAATTGAAAAGTACAAATTCCTGTTTTACTTACAGTTACCATGAATTCTCAAGCAGGCCTATTTTCTGGGGGAAGCTTGGGAGAGGTAAAGCATAAGCCATATTTTTAAAGGTAACTGAAGACATATTAAAATTTAGGCAAAATTTCAGGCTCAGGTATTTTCTCAGTAAGTTGTATCACACACACACTGCACATTAATTTTCTCAATTTTTGCAGAAACTTCTTTACTATTCACATAAATATGGCTTCTTCAACAGCATTATACCAGGAGTACTGTACACCAAGAGCATTTATAGGCAAGAGTACTTCTTGCATTCTAAATATGAGAACACTAACATGATTCAACATCAATAAATGGGATATAAGCAGTGTAAATAATATATATATTCTTCCCCTAGCCATGAATTTTAAACCAACTCAGAGGGAGTCCATGGGGCTGAAAAATCTCTTAGTTCAATTCCACACAGAAACACTGATAGGGCTTTTCAAAGAGTGAATGGTTTCCAAGAACAGTAAACCCATTTTTCCTTATTTTACTTCTTGATCATGCAATGGAACCATCAGTCACAGCAGTCACTTCATATTTCCAGATCCACAGCCAAAAAGGTCCATCATATCTTGCATAAACTCTTGTTTTATTCTTTTTCTCATCAGCATCAGTGAACTTCTTTACAAACAGACATCACCAAAACCTATTTCACTCCCCTAGGCCTAGTAGATTAAACCACCCATTTATACCAGTGCCTTACCTTGATGTAGACAGAAGGGTCTACAACAGAATGGCAGGCAGCAAACACGTTGCTTATATTAGACAGAAGAGCACACCAATGCTGGGCAAATTTTTCTGAAGAGGGGAAAAAAGTATTATTGTCCATGGTCACTTAAAACAGATTACTATGTGAATCAATATTCTCATCAGATATCACCCAGAGCTAAAATGTCCTGAATTGATCAGCTAATGTTGGAAGGAAATGTGAGGTATTAATGTATCAAGGTGACAACCATAGGTAGATGGGTGATCAGCCATCTCCTTAAGAGAAAGTTCTCACCTTCCAAGTACTAACATTATTACTTCTGCTGGATTTGCAGAACATCTGCAAAACCGCCCTTTTTCATCATTTTCCATGAAACTTTCCTAATTCTTTACATTCAGGCAATTCTTTACAGACAACCAATAACATCAAGCATGATAACTTATTCTTTTCAACTTTAGCACCATAGTAACGACCTAGACTGGATGAAGATTTTGCCCAAATATCAACAGCCAAGATTTCTCTGCCTTAAACGTAAGCTGTTTTCATTGATGCTGCGTGTGCTTTTCAAGTCAGCACTGAAGAAGGTGTTGGCCCTTTCTACAGCAGTGCAGGCTTTTTGCTTTAAAAGCAAAGCTGTCACCTTAAAGACCTGCAAAACCCAATATGTTCTCTCCTGGTAATAGCCTAAAGGCGGTGGCTTTCTGATGTTTGTGAGATTTCTAAAGCTTTTTTGGTTATCCACCATGTGAAAATTGTTTAGCACTGATAATCCAGGGATGAAAAGCCTGCTACCTTTATCCACACTGTTTGAACACGGATCTTCAAAGCTGTCCTCAACATCAAAACAGCTGGCTCTAGTTTTCCATGAGTTACCAAAGGCAGAAGCTGAATCTTCCACAGCTCCAGTGACTGTTCTAAAGTCATCAGTCTGGATGTTATTGAAATTGCCACAAAGACCTTGTGTGTGAGTGGCAGGGAAAAAAAAAAAGGAAAAAGAAAATAAGAAATCATTACACGAGTGGAAAAAGGAATGGCTTCTAGATGAACACTCTTAGCTCTGTAATAGACCTCGCCTGAGAGAAGCTCATTTTCCTTCAGAGACTTCCTGCTGTTTCCACAAATCAGACAGCACCCTGCTTTTAGAGAGTAATTATTATCTTTCGGCATTACAGTAGCACTTAGTGATAGCACAGAGATTGGAAGCTGCTTAAACGTGTTTCAGTAAACAGTGGCAGACAGAGAAGTGCCATCCCCAAAGGCTTATAAGCAAAGGAAATCACAAAAGCAAAACAAAACGGGTCAGAGAGACAGGATGCAATCCCATTACACAGACAGGAAACAGAAGCACAAAAGGCTTAAGTGATGTAAACAGGAGATGGATGGCAGAACCAGGAACAGTCTGCATCCCCAAGTCTCTGATGAAGGCCTGCTTTTAGAGTTTAAAATAGCTGCACAAACTAAAGATCAGAGATTATCTAATTTTCTTCAGCAAATAGAGGGGTTTAGCCAACGTTTTGTTCCAGGAAGGCTATAAATTGAACCAGTGGCTCTAACATACCAAAGTCAATATAAAATCAAATGATTTGTTCACTTTATGTGAGAGACAAGAAGCTGCAACTCAGTATAAGAGCAAACTGAAGGAGCATAATGTGTCCCACCAGACGTGCGATTCTGGTAAGAATGATCGACTGTTATGGAGAGCTGCATTACAGGTTTCATTTGCACCCGAATCTGTACTCCACTTGCGCTCAGGATTTGGATGAAAAATGTAGAGGGTCTGAAGATGGTGATGCCA
>JAAGNO010031141.1:2337-20764 GCA_033439905.1 Ceryle rudis
GACACATGAAAACAGTAGGAATAATAAAAATAATCAAAGATATGGTTAACATAACTAACTTTGACTTTACCAGACTTGAATCACGAGAGTCCTTGCTGACCATTTCTTTTTGCTCCCCATTTCAGAAAACGTTTTTTCAGCTTAGCTGAAACTGTCATTACATGGGCGAAGCTTTCTGCAGCTGTAATCTAGCTTTGTGGTGATGTTGAGCTCCATATTTTTTTTTAGAATAGGAGATCACTGCAAGAAATTAATTTAGCCATTGGTTTTTTTTTTAGCAAACTATTGTTAGACTACAAAGATGTTGGCTATGCCTTTGCAATCAGTTCAGACAGGCACAAGTCTTTCAACACTGATCAAGGATAATCCTCTCTGGTAGTGTTAGCATCCCTTCTGTAGTGCTGACAGGATTTTCTAATTTGGAGAAGCTCCCACTTCCAGCCAGGTTCTTCCCACTCTGCATAGCCTGGTTACTGATGGGCATGAGTTGAACATGGGATATTTCTGTGGGACTGAGAATTTACTGGAGGAGAACTATGATGTTGTGAGATGTGAGGGGGGAGGAATAGGCACAGTTCTGTTAGAGCACCTAAGAATAAATGTGATAGCTGAAGTGGTTTTTTATCACTGGATGCCACTTAATGAGGGAAAAAAAAAGAGGAAATGTGTTTCCAGAAGTTATTCCTTACAGCTGGAGAAGGTATGGCACTGTCAGAGAGAAACAGGGGAAAGCTGAAACTTCCAGAAGAAGCTGGAACAGTAGATCACTAGAGGGACATGGCATTCCTCTGAGAAACTTCAGCATGGAATAAGTGAGCTACCCACAAAAAAAATCTATGGTGTTATACTTGGAGAAGCTGCTAGCCAGGGTCTCTAAAATGCATACTTGGGGGTCATTCTGAAAATTTTTATAGCAGTGAAAATTAGCATGAGAACATAGGGCAATAGCTGGCAATATCACTAAAGTTATAAAGCACAGCCAGAAGGGGAACATGGGAACTTGCCTGTCAGCATCTCAGATAAAAAATGGGTGAGAGAGTCACATTATTAATCTGCTTGGAGTGGAAGAAGAAGGACACCACATATGACATATCTAAGCCAAAGAAAACACTGTCTTCCAATTGTCATTGCTGAACACATCCCATACCAACATAAAGTATAATTTAAAGCTTCATTGAAGTAAAATTTACATTTTCTTTTACATGTATCTTAGGTACACAGATATGTGAGCTCACCTTCTGTCTTAAATAATTTTAAGGTCTGGTTTTATGGTTGATCTCTACAAATGAAGTACTTCCTCTTTTGAAGACTGTTCTTTTACAGGTTCTCTTTCCTTTTCTCAACCTTTGTTATTTTCTTTTTGCATTTATTCCTCATTATTCCTTCATTCTTGACACAAACTGTTCTTTGGGAGGGTAGGTGGAAGACAAAATGCATTTGGAGGAGTGCTTACAGCAGATCACTTCACAGTCTTCTGTTTGGAACCCAAAAGAAGGGCTTTTGTAAATCTCCATTGTACCTCTCCATAGTCTGCTAGTTTTCTCTGAGAGATAGCAATATAATAGAAAAGAATTATAAGACACTATAATTTGGGCATTCTTCTTAAAAATAAGAAAAAACGTATTAGGTAAATATAATGCATTTCAGTTGCTGAAGAAAGGGAATTTTCTCACAAAACTTCTGAAGAGATGCTTTAATAGAAATCTATAAACCTAAGAAAAGATACAGTGCCTGGCCATGCTGTTTCTCCCACTGCTTATATTATGACTTAGCTCTGGGGGCTTTTGGATTTCTAAAACTGGCCTGAAAGGATAAGCAGATGCACAAATGCAGAGTGTTTTAGGGGATTCAAGATGGAGGATGATTATAGGTGCCAGCAGGGCACAATGAAACTAGGTGGCTGAGCCACAGGGGAAACTAATGTTTACAGATTACTTGGTGAATAATACTTGGTGAATTACTTGGATGAGACAGCTGTATAATCTTGTTGCATGATTATGGATGTAGCATGATGTTACTGAGATTTACAGAAAGCTGTTGAAGGTAAAAGACTTGCTGAGAAGCTTAACTCATCAGCCAGTATTCATAAGTCATCCTTTTATGTTTGCACCATAAGATTTCTGATGAAGACAAATGAAAATAATCCAAACTGCAATTGAGGTCAGTCCATGCAGACTTATGAGATTGAATAAGTTGTGTCTAGGGCTGGCTGCCTTGAGCTCTGGCGCTGAAACCAAAACCCAGGAAAAATCACTTACTTTTCACTTCCAGTGAGGACTGTGAAGTCAGCATTGCTTTGAGCTTCAGCAAAGGGTCTGGTGAATACAGCTTACTTTGCTTCTTCAGAAAATTCCTCCAGTACACTGTATAGTGCTCTCTAGTTACATTTGTGAGCTTCCAGGTGAGGTATACTATATATATTTTCACAGGAGGGGACAGACACTCCTGCTCTGACAAAGTATACTTGACTCTGGACAGCAGACAGAATGGGGCTAATAAGCATTTATCAGAAGTGAGTAATGTGAGTCTCCTAAGGTCCTGTGGCCATGAAATAAAGTGGACCTGAAGAGTTAGACAGGCCTGATGTCTCCCTAATGCCATTGATGAAGTCTGTAGGGAGTTGGCGTATCTTGTATCTCTCTTCCAAGTGTGAGCAGTAGAGCAGAGCAAAGGATTTCACGTCCCTGGCCCGGCCCTTAATGAGGTCAGCTAAGGCGAATGGGGCTGTAGAATGAGACAGCAGGGACAAAGAAAGAAGTGACAGGCTCCTGATGGGACAGGCTGCAGAGAGGAAGAGGGAGGAGGAGAGGTCACACAGGGTCTGAGTCAAGCCTGGGTACAGGGGAGACAGAATTTGGGATGGAATTTCACCTTCACATGCTAATACCACAGCAGATAAGTACGTGTCACCCACCTTTACAATCTCCTAAAATTTTATTTCCAACACACCTATGCCCGGCACTGGCAGCTAAGGAAAAATCTCACTCTTTTTATTGCCCTCCCAAGAACTGTTGTCTCTCTCTTTCTGTCTGTGCAGTGGAAGCCAAATCATTGTTCTTTCTGAGGTGGCATGGCATTCTTGTAAGTGCTTTGCATATTTTGTAACTTTGTTACGTGGTTGCATGCATTTCTTGTGGTTTTTATTGCATGAGAAGACTGAACTTTTGGTATTTTAAACAGTTAAAATGACGATCTGTGCCTTAACTTCAGTGGAAGTGCTGCTAGAAAGAATCAAACTGCCTGTCAACAAATTACCTTGCAAACCTGTATGTGGAAACACACCTCTTGTACTCTGTGGACAAGGTAGAACTAGTAACATAAGGTCAGCTAATAAACAATTTGACCTAAATTCATTTCCTGTTGGAAGACAACAGCATACTTTAAGTAAACAAAAACCTGTAGAAGTTCATTTATCCTTATCTACTGAAAAGAGATTTATTAGTGCAACTAGTTTAGCAAGATTAGTGAATAGTTTAAAGACAGAACGACCAGATAGGCTACTCAATCTGTTCCTCTGGGACATTCAGGTTCTGGCTTCCAGACGAGCAGCTCTGGAAGTGCCCAGGAAACACAAAATGGAAGCCAGCACTGTTCAGCAGTTGTGCCAGCATTTTCACTGAACCCAGAAGCAACAATACTGAAATAATTTCCATACTTACTTTGGGAGAGATTTTCCTGAGTGTCAAAGATTTGGAAATCAATCATACAGCAATAGCACATGTTCCTCTGACTATTTATTACAGTGGTTTTATCTTCAGAGTATCCACTTTTATTTTCTCCTTCAAGAATATATTTTAATTTTTTTTTTTTTTTTTTTCTGGGCAACAACTAAGTCATATTAAGAAACTGCAGGTACTTTTCTGTGTAGTGTTGCTTGTGAAGTATCATCTGTGTATAATACTGTGTTTTTCTGAACTGCCTTTTTCTGACTAGTTTTTGCAATTAATAAGGAAATTATAGTGCCACAAAATCTTTGCTGAATTTCTGATGAACAGCTGACAATAAATTCTATGAAATATAAATAGCTATAAGATTGCTAACATTAACAGCTGTAAAATGTACTGGGGGCACAATTTGGTGTATTTTAGTTTTTATCTTCCATATCTTCCTTCTTTCCAGCAGGAAAAACACTAATGTATTTACAGAGGTACATACTTACCTGGAAATACACTTTTTCCTCCTTTGAAAGGAGAAAGAATTGGTCCATCATTACTTTTGAAGAGCAGTTTTCCAAGAGCAACTGCTTAGTTAGCTACACACTTTACAGATTTTTTAAAAATCAAAATCAAGTAGTATCGAAGTGCAAACCAATTTCTTTTGTTGCGCAATACTAAGTACTCTATTAATGTTATGGAAAAAAGGAAGAGGTAAGGTAATTAACTGAAAAGTACTGCTTTGTTTCAAACACTCACTTTATGCATTTTTTTGTTATTGTTTACATACTAAAACTGCAGATACTGCAGGAAAGGGATGCTAAATATTACAGAATCATAGAATCACAGAGTGGTAGGGGTTGGAAGGGACCTCTGGAGATCATCTAGTCCAAACCCACTACCAAAAGCAGGATCACCTAGAGCAGGTTGCACAGGAACACATCCAGTCGGATCATGAAAGTCTCCAGAGGCAGAGACTCTACCACCTCTCTGGGCAGCCTATTCCAGGGCTGTTCAGGGCTTCATCACCCTCACAGGAAAGAAGATTTTCCTGATGTTTATGTGGAACTTCCTGTGTTTCAGTTTGTGTACATGTCCCTTGTCCTGTCACAGGTCACCACTGAAAAGAGATTGACCTCGTCCTCTTGACACCCACCCTTTAGATATAGATAAGCATTGAGAAGATCCCCTCTAAGACTTCTCTTCCCCAGCCTAAACAGACCCAGGTCTCTCAGACTTTGAGATGCTCCAGTCCCTTACTCATCCTTGTAGCCCTCTATTGGACTCTCTCCAGTGTGCTGGATTTTCTTATGAACTGGGAAGCCCAGAACTGGATCCAGTACTCAGGATGTAGCCTCACCAGGACAGAGTATAGGGGTCAAGACCCGCCCACGACCTCCTGGTCACCCTCCTCTTAATGCACCCCAGAATGTCATTGGCCTTCTTGGCCACAGGAGCACACTGCTGGCTCATGGTTAACTTGCCCATCAGGACTCCCAGGTCCTCCATGGAGCTTCTTTCCAGCAGGTCAGCTGCTAACCTGTACTGGTTTATGGGGTTAATCCTCCCCAGGTGCAGAACTCTACATTTGCTCTTACTGAACTTCATTAGGTTCCCCTCCACCCAATTCTCCAGCCTGTCTATAAGTCTCGCTGAATGGCAGCACAGCCTTCTGGTGTGTCAGCCATGCCTCCCGGTTTTGTGTCATCAGCAAACTTGCTGAGGGTACACTCCATTCCTTCATTCATGTCACTGATGAATATGTTGAACAAGACTGGACCCAGTGTAGAGCCCTGGGGAACTCCACAAGCTACAGGCCTCCAACTAGAGACTCTGTACCACTGATCACAACCTTCTGAGCTCTGCTGTTTAGCCAGTTCTCACTCCACCTCACTGTCCACTCATCTCTAACCCACACTTCCTAAGTTTACCTATGAGGATATTATGGGAAACAGTGTCATAAGCTTTCCTGAAGTCAAGGTAGACAACATCTGCTGCTCTTTCCTCATCTACCCAGCTAGTCACACATTCATAGAAAGCCATCTCATTATTATGACTACCCCTTAGTGAATTCATGCTGACTTCTCCTGATAACCTTCTTTTCCTCCACATGTTTAGAGATGACCTCCAGAGTGAGCTGTTCTATCACCTTTCCAGGCATGAAGCTGAGGCTGATTGGTTGGTAATTTCTTGTGACCTCCTTCTTGGCCTTTTTGAAGAATGAAGTGACATTGGCTTTCCTCCAGTCCTCAGTCACCTCTCCCGTTCTCTGTGATCTTTCAAAGATGATGGAGAGTGGCTTAACGGTAACATCAGCCAGATCCCTCAGCCCTCATGGGTGCATCCCACTTGGGCCCATAGATTTGTAGGTGTTCAGTTGCCTAACAGATCTCTAACTGAATCCTCCACCAAGGGAGACTCTTCCTTCCTTGTGACTCTCTTTGTCATCTCCAGGGACTGGGATTCCTGCAGACTGGTCTTAGCAGTAAAGGTGGAAGCAAAGAAGGCATTCAGTAACTCCATGTTCTCTGCATCCTCTTATCACCAGGGCTTCCACCTCATTTAGCAGTAGGCCCACATTTTCCCTAGTCTTCCTTTTCTTGCTGATGTACTTGAAGAAGCTGTCCACCTCAGTCCAGACACAGAATTGACCACTGCTGCGGACTGAGTGCTACTGCTTGTTTTGCTGCATTTCAGTCTCCCGCAGTTGCCCCTGGAAATGCCCCCGGCCACATCAGGCCCTGATAGAATCATAGAATGGTAGGGGTTGGAAGGGACTTCTGGAGATTCCAATGCCCCTGCCAATGCAGGAACACTTTGGGCATGCCACACAGGAGCAGATCCAGGTGGGTCTTGAAAGTCTCTGAAGAAGGAGACTCCACAACTTCATCCTTGCCCTTGAGAGCTGCTGGCTGCTGGTGTGTCTTTCTGCTCTAATTCGTGTCTCTCTGCTCTAATTTGAGTTCCGCTGGCTCCAGGAACTACTTAATTAACATTCTGTAGCTTTTTTTTCCATATGAAGTACACCATACAAACATCAGGAACACCAAAGTGACCGAACTGCAGAGCCACAGTGCAGAAGAATCGATTTTGAGGCTTGTCTGTCTTGTGGTCTGATTGCTAAAGAATGAACTACTGTGGCATATTCAGTTGGCCCTCATCAGAAGCAAACTCATAACCTATGAGAGTTATATAAATTCCTGACACAACCAGTAGCTGTATGACTTACCAGTCAGGGAGCAAAAATTAGTGTTGAGCTTCTGTAAAGAAATTTCCTAACTGTCCCTGTGCAAAGTCGAGCTCACTTCATGTAGGGTCCTTTGCAAAGGAGAAAGCAGAGAACCATTATTTAGGTCTAGGATGTTAGGTCTTGTAGCAGTCTTTAAATATCACTATGCCCCTCTTTATTGCAAACAAGTGCCATATGCATAGGATACCATGCAAATGGGGACATCAGATCTCCAGCTTTCCCAGTTCCTCCATCTATCCTCTAACATATCTTCCTGTACATCACAAGAGCAAACATTGTGACTAAAATTACAAGTATGCAGAGAACCTCAGTTCTCACTGACACCTTTTTAACCTTAATTCATGCTTTTTCAACCACATTTAAACAAACAAACAAAAACAAAAACAAAACAAAACAAAACAAAACAAAAAACAACCAAAAAAAACCACAAGGGAAAACAAACCAACCAACCCCCCAAAACAACAGTAGAAACAAGCACAGTGAGGATGGAGACTTCAATAGTGTTCTGCACCACTTCAGGAGATGCAGGTCATCCTTGGCGTTGCTTGTAGCTGCTTCTAATGTCATTAAATTACTGCTGTGAGTAACAGGCCCTAAGAAGAGGATTTTCTTCTGGCCAACAGCAGAGGAGATTAAAAGTATAGCAAACTCTTATCAGTGCCATTTTAGAGAGAAGTCCAGCAAGTGTTTGTACATCTGCATGACTTTTAAATACAGTTTTGATTGAGCTTAGTCATTAAATACAGGAGATCCTCTCAGCACAAGACCCCAAGTCTCCTCAAAGAGAGGCAGTTGGGCTTGTGGAAAATATGCTAGTTCTAAGGTGTGGAGCAATACCTGCAACATCTGTGCTTGCAGTTTTGCTGTGGAGGTTATAAATTCTGCAATAACTTAAGCACTGTTTCAGAATAAACTCATTCCCAGCAAACAATAGGAATGCATGGTGATCAGAGGAAGGAAGCATGTGAGAGGGAAGAGCCTCTGACAGCCCCAAGAGGTACAAGTGTGCATCTTTTACAGTCATGATCCACTTTTGTCTTACCCTTTCTATTGCATTAAAGTCCACTAATCCATGCAATGCAATTGCAATGTAGCATGCAATTTAAGCATATAATTGCCCTGACTTTATCTGTTTTTATGCAAATTCCTAATAGAACAAGGCAAGTTATTTTCAGTTTTGAAAGCAATTCAAAACTATATTAAACCAAAGTAGTATGAGCACAGAAGCCTCAGGAGAGACAGGAACAAATATACATGAAAGACTAAACATTAGGTATATAGCAGAGTTTTCCTGTTCTGTGACTTCTGGATAAGATAGTTTATTAATAAACAAGTAAACTAGTGCTTGGGAGATAGTGTTTTCCTGGTTACAAGATTACCTTTTGGAGCCAGAAATCCCATTCAGGAAAACTTAAAGGTGAGTTAAGGAAAGAAAAAAATGTTTCTGAAGTTACAAAGAAGTTGAATAACTTCTTTGCTCAACTTCCATATACTCTTCCATGTCCAGGTTTAATGCTGAATCAGGAGGACACATGTTTTCTTTATAAGTCTCCTGGTCTGGCTGCAAGTTGAAGAAAGTTTGTTAAGTGCAAGCTTTCAGATTCAAGCAGTGCTTGAATGATCCCAGGCTTTATATGATCTCAGGCACTGAAACAGTGAAATCCGTATATCCTTGATTAACTAAGTCCTCATCTATGTGAACTGGAATGTAGATAGAACTAATACAGTGCACTTAGAAAGTATTACGACCGTTATATCTTGGTAGGGAGTTGCTCTGCTTACAGAAAATGTGTTTTTGGAAAAAATATCTGAATTCTTGTAGCCTACTGCATTTGTGTCTCAAGAATTCCTGAGACCTTGTCTGATAATGAAATTTTCCAAGACACCAAAGTCAAGCTCAAGGCTCTCTGTGTCACATCCCATGACCTACAGTATCTGTCCCCAGATTCTTGATCCTGTCCCCATCCCTTCCATCATCTCTTATGACTACCTGAACAGCAGAGACAAAAAAAAAAAAAAAAAAAAAGAAGAGGCAGCAGGATTAGCTTTTATGACAACGCTGATTTGTTCGACTTTCTTGACACTCAGTTTAGGGTGTCTACTTTCTTAGTTTTGATTTCATTGTTCAGAGTATTTGTTACCTTAATACGGTTTTCCTTTTTAAAACATTGTCTCCTACAGTTTCCATCTGCTCCCACTCCATATTGTTGATGGACTACTGCATAAGAGGATAAAAGTATTGTGAAAGTAAAAACATTCTTTTGTTTTATGTCTGTCCTTTGAAAATGTTTGCGAAAACACAATATAACATTGACCCATTTTTTGCTTAACAGGGAAGTTGCCTGATACTGAACAGTGAGAGAGGACAAAAATCTGAAAGGTTCCTCTCTTTTAAGCCTGCTCACATGGGGCATGCCATCTGCTTTCACTATGTTTGACTGCTGCTTCTTCTCCAGTATTTAAATGTTTCAAGTATAGACCACGCTGTGTGAAGCATCTTTGATCTTGTGTGGAACTTCAGATGTGCTGATAGCCTAAGACCATGTTATACACTCTGTTAACTGCAACCACTAAAACATTCTGAGTCCTAATTCAATATTATTCTCAATGAATGAAAGGGTGGCCAAAACCACTTTATAAGCTTGGTTTGTTACTTTGCCAAGACCAAGAAAAAGTCTTAGATTGTCTCAACATTTGTAAGACTCACAAGATTTATCCCACAGTATAATAGGAAAAATAAACCTAAAGCTGAGCCTTGCATCTCTTTTTGCCACTTAACAGGTAGAATGAAACAGGCTATGACCCTTGTTGTCTCCAAGCAGGCATTAAAGCAGCAGAGATCTCCTGATGCAGTTATGTTGTATAGGGAAGGACAGGAACAGTTTAGATGTTTGTATATGTGTTTAGGTTAAAAAAAATAATTCTGTCATCACCATTTTTCTTCTAGGCAGCTGTGAATGGAGATGCTACTGGGAAATTGATTCAAATAGGAAGGTTCAAATTACAAGTAAAACATACAATGACAGCATTGAGTAGGTTTCCCCTATTTGTGCTTTCTGTAGCAACCCTGTGATTATAGTCACACTGCATCAAGTTTTTAATTTGATTGATTTGTTGGTTTAGAGGTGAGGAGAAAAATACAGAGCAATTAAATAAAATTTGTTATGAATTGAAAAGTTCTCAACTAGATTCTTGTTTTGCCCTTTGTATGCATGTTAATTCGTGGCACCTGTAAGTCAGGGGGTGATAGGTTAATTGAGAGAAAGTGGCTGAACAGGGGAAAAAAAAGCTATTTTGGTTGTTCATAAGAAAAAAAAAGAGAAATCTTTAATAGTAAAGTGGCTATTTGCATGGACTCTGCAAGAAAGTATACAGGCACGTGATCAGGTCTGATGTACCTCACTGGAATTAGGCATCCACCCGATTCCTTTGCAGATCAGGATAGATTTAAGCATATTCCTAAATTTAAGCATGTACTTGAAACTTTTGTTGATTTTTTGCGATGTCCTTCAAAATAACATTAATTGGCTGCTAACTGGTGCAAACATTGTGCATATAGAAGCCAATTATTACACTGTGATTACTTTTTAGTTAGTTTTGTGGATTCTTTTATGTCAAGCTCTTGATCTGTACAGGAATTGACCATGGTGTCTGTAACAAGATTCTGAAATGGATCTTCAGTTGAATCAATACAAAAGCCTTGTTTATTTTATACAGCACCAAGGTTATAAAAAAAACAACTTCCTTCTTGCTTTTTTTAGAAATGCTTTTTTCTTAAAAGGTCTTTATCGTTCTTACCAATTGCAGAGCAACCACATAAACTCATATTTTTCTGTTTTAAAACAATCCGTATCTATACACAGAGATGCTCATCAATTAAAAACTTCTAGATTTTGCTCCAGAAGTACTAAGAAATTATTTTTTAAAACAATTTTGACCCCCATTCCTAAATGTAAAGGTCAAAGGGGAAAACAAACTCAAACATTACCTCATTTGAAAGTTTCATATCAATTCCATTTTCACATTATTGCTTTGCATATTTAATTGACTTTTATTCATAGTAGTTAATGTTTCTATGCATATTTAGAATGGAGATATTCAGGATACACTTAGACTTAAAGCAGCACCTAACTGCAGACACCAAAACTCTATCTCAGAATATTTCAAAGCAGTTAAATGGCGTAAAAAAGTACTTCTCCCAGATCATATTTCATACTGAGACTTCTGTGGAGTTCCCGACACAGTCTCACAGAAGCTTTAGTCTCACAGAAGCATCAGGATCTGAACTGCTTTGAGTGATTTATTTCACAGATAAGGCAGAGGACTGTATGATCATTTTGTTTGGCCAACGATCAGAACAAGTGGTAATCTGCAATCAAAAATCTAGAATTTCTAATAAAGCTGCAGCAGGTTTTCAGTAAGACATACATAGCTTAAAGATCATATTTGTCAGTCACATCTATAAGGGCATTGTCTTAATGATTAACTACTACAATTTTTACACCTTCTATCCACATGTTTATCTTGCTCTATACTTACCTTCTTAGGCCATTCTCTACTAAGTTAAAGAAACGTACCCCGTCAAAAACATCTGTGTTATGTAACTTGCATGCTGGAATAAAGTCATATCTTCATCCTTTCTTAGGTAAAATAAGTTAGTTAAGAATCTCTCTAAATTGTGTTTCTAGCACTTGATTCAGAAAGCAGAAGAATTCATTGCTCATTTTCTAAAAACATCCTTTTTGGAACATCAGTACAGCATGCACATATCATTCCACGGATAGTATCATTACTGTCATTTTAAAAAGTGTGATAACACACTTTTCTTGCTATACCACTGCTTAACTATCAAAGAATAATTCATGGATTCATAGAGCATCTTCCTGAAGTTGTAGGTGACTGTCTACCTTACATCTTAAATCCTTTTCACCATTACTACATTTCTGGACGCTTTCTCTCATGTTATGCCTTGCACTCTCCGTCCTACATGCATGATTTTATATGTAATTTGATTCAAAATTATGTTACAAACACACCACTTCAGTAGGTTCACTTTCATAAGTGATCCAGATCACCCTGCCTATATTGCCGTCATTACTTTCCACTCCAGTAATTTCTGTGTCATCTGATTTGAGAATGTGCTGTAGAATGTAATTTCAACTTTCCTGGACTACAAGGAAGCATTGTCGTCTCTTGAGTCTTAATAATTGCACATGCTCAGTAATGTTTCCTTAAAACAAAATGAGTATATCTGTTAAGCCATTATAATGGCTTCAAAGTACAAATTGACATGTCAAATCCTCTGTTATTTTTTCTAATGAGTGACTGTTATTAACTGCTTACAGTTTCATACTGCATCTCTAATAGATCCAAAGATCTCATTATAGTTTCTAAGTAGATAAAATCACTTTTCTAACTGCCTTGTGCATTTACATGGGAGAACATAACAGTTGAAAAAGTCAATTAGTTTACTGGAAGTACATTATATTTCCCTGAGAATTTCCCCTTTTACTTGGGAGACTATTTTTAGCTTTGCAATGTATTTTCTGGCACACATCATGTTAAAATAGTATTTTCAGTTAAACTGCAGAGCCAGTAGGAGAAACAAAACAAACAGGTAAAAGAAGATCCACTGACAGCTGAGATCTGAAAATGGAGAAAGCCAAATGTCAGAAGGCCATCTGACAGGAGTCACAGAAGAGGTGGATAGAGACAGTATGAATGACAAGGGAGAATACAGATCACAGAGAAGAGGAGCTACAAAGAGTATTTTGTAGCTGTAATACCAAGAGAAGTGGTAGATGCAGGGGAATTGTGAACAATCATAAAAGTAAGAACTCTTTACCTTTAGTTTATTTCTGACTGTGTATAGTGTTCTCTTCTCACAATGCACTGTTCGTAGCTTTCTTTAGTACTTTCTCTGGGTGTCTTATTTCCTGATTTTTTAAAGATACTTGCAAATGCTGCAGCAGTTACCATTAATGGTTATCATTAAAAAGTTGAGACTGCCCAATGCAGAAATTCTATATAGGCCTGATAGTCATGAATGTGATTATGCTTCTAATCCTAGTTAGACAAATTATGTTTTCAAGTCTTCGATATGCATAAAAGTTGTACATACAGAGGTTGTATGTTCTGTCTGTATACAGGAATACCTTCCTCTAATGTCAGTTCAAAATTGTGTTGTTAGATAAGTTCCACATATTCAGTTACTTTATTTGCAACTGGGGGAAGTTCCTTCATAGTACAGCTGCAGTCAACACAATCTGGCCTTTAGTGATAAAGTTGGGATTTAGTTTAACAGCAGCTCCATGAGTTCCTTATAGTTATGTTACTAGAAAACTTCCAGTTCTCCATAAAAAGTTCTCCATAAAAAGTGTCTGCAAATATATTGGACTTCTCCAGAATCTTTCTGCAGTATCTATATTTTCTGAGATACAATGTATCCTGACAGTTGGATGAGATTTCTGTTAAGACCCTTTGCAATTTTCACACCACTTTTACATTCATTGCCTATTTTATGCCCTTTCTTGCACCGATCTTGCACCGATCTGTCATATGCCTCTATGTACTAATCTTCTTCAGCATTGCAAAAGGACTTTAACATTTAATCAGCTGAGTCAAATTTTCTGAGACAAGAGTAGCTGTGATACTTTTTTGCCTTATGCAAAACTTTGGTTTGGTTTTGTTCTTGAATAGCCTTTCTTTCCTTCCCAGGCCTCCCTAGATCTCTCTGGGCTAGTTCTCTCATTTCTGTCAGATGATCTCATCTGCAAAATATAATTAGCCACTCCCTCTAGTGGTTTGGCCTTATCTTCCCAGGTTTCTCTTATAATATAAAGTGAGCCTTGCATTCATCAACCATAGCACAATCAAATCGTGAAAAGGCCTTTGGTGCCTAGGGCACTTACTTCCCTGTAGGCAAACTAAAATAGCAGCCATTCATCTTAGTCTGATCCTGTACTGTTAATGAATTTTCACAGCATGCATTTCAGTGTTAGATTAAACATTTCTGTAAGGCTGTCTAAGGAGGGTATGGAGTGATTTTTATACTTTTGTCTCAAGAGAATAGTTTTATGAGCTTAACGTTTATCCTCTGGCAAGTTATAATCTCCTCTGACATACCAACCAAGCAAATAATGGGACCAAGGGTACAATAACCTGATGGATTTTTATGGTTCTTAGGGAAAAGGCTTCTAGGTATCGTGTAGCATAGACGTTTATTGCTGAAGTAAAGGCATTGCAAAGCATTTCCAGCCTCAGAAACTCCACATGGCTACAGGAAAACAGGGAAAAACTTCTCCATTAGCAGTAATGGAATATGGGGCTGCCATCATATTCTGACCTACATGTGCCCTGCATTTCCTACCTGCTTTTGTCCCTTGAGGAAGAGTAGGTACATGTATCTTTCCTTCAGCCTTCTGAACAAGTCCTGTTGTTTCATATCGCCCTCTCTTATTGTCACTCTCTCCCTCCTTCACCCCTCAGGACATCCCACCATTAACACCAGATGTCACTAGGCTATTGCCTCATAGATCAGAGAGACCAGACCACAACATAAAACAGAAAAAAAAGGACTGCAGTAGTGCAACAGTCCTTAAAATTTGGGTATGAGCATTCAGAGCCAACATCCCTTCATCTGTTTCCCTGCAAGTCCTCTCATTCCTACAAGTTCATAACATTCTTAGGAAAACATGTTACCCGGTGCATCCTAAATCATCACCTTGCTCACTCCCCATGCCAGTATTCCTATAATTCCCACCAACATATCCTTCTTATGCATCACTTTTTTCTTTTCCCTGTAAAATGAAAAGAGGAAGAAGGGAGGGAAGTGGTAAGCCCTGGCCTCCACTCACTCTCATCAGTCTCTGGGAAGATTAATGATTAACTAAAGCAATCTGCTCAGGGCCTTCTCTCCATGTGGTTAGTTTGATTCTGACACATAAGTTCACACAAAATATAAATAAAACCACCTTCCTCTGCCATGCTTCTTCAACACGAGATAGAAGTAATGGTCTTTGACTTGAAAACTGCCTAAAAAGTAAATTGTGAAGAGCTTTTCTTTAGCACTGTAGAAAGAAACTTATGAAAACTATTTTAAAGCAGGACTTACCATCTCTTTGTTTAATTGTTATCTTGGGGAGTGGGAGGAGAGAATGAGACTTGGTCTTAATAGATAAATGCAACTCCATGAACTGATGCATTAAAAAAAAAAGCATCTCAGAAGTTAATGTAAAATTGCCATATTTTCCTTTCTTTCTCAGGACTTAGAGGAGGTCAAATAAAAATATGAGACAAAGGCCACAAAAAAAGGTAGAGAGGGAAGAATTGTCTTTCTGAGGAATTATTCATCCTTCATGAATACTGGATCCCCAGAGTTGATGGTGCACAACTAAGGCCAGGGAGTGCAGCCTTGTTCTTTTCACATATTGTCTCTAATTAATAAAGGAATTGCCATACTTTTTTTTTTTTTTTTTCTCTCTACAGTACTTCAGGCAGGTAAAAACAAATTAACATTTTATTTACTTTCTGGCCTTTTCTTGCTGAGTAGACTATTTATATAGACTATTTATACAGTAGTGGTCATGTCAGTAGTAGCAGCGTCAGCAGCATTATTTATCATGCAGTGATCTTGAGAGAATACAGCTGCATATAGAGATATATTTCCATGCATGCTTCTTCCCTTCCTGCATTTCTTAGCAGTAGCCACAGGATGTGGAAATTACTTATTTTCTCCCCTGTCTGTCCTTTACTATCTCCCCAAAATATTCTGCATTTCTCCCAACAGTTCCCAGGTAGAAATCTGTCCGTAAAATTGATGCATACCTCTCAACATGTGAGTACTGATTCAAGGATAACATAAGATGCACCAGGTCTGTAATATGCCGTTCAAATGGATGATTTTTGCATCCAGGGTCAAATGAGCATAGTCTAGCTGCCTTTATTCCTTCTTCTTTTCCTCCATCTTCTTCTCCTTCTTCTCCTTCTTTCTCCTTTCTCCTTCTCCTTCTCTGTCTCCTTCTCTGTTTCCTTTGCCTTCTCCTTCTTTGTCTTCATCTTCTTCTTCTTCTTCTTGTCCTTCTTTAACCATAAGGCATTTTTAGCCACACTTCTCACTTTGCCTTGAAGTAGTCTCTCATGTTGTCAACCACATGAGAAAGAAGCACAACTAGAGGCAGACATGCTTGTGGAGCTACAGGTGATGCCCTTTGTAGAAAGAAGAGATGATATTACAGGCAGGCCTAGAAAAGGGGGAACTTCCCACTCCCAAAAATGCTCTGCTGTTGTCAGCCTGTGGAACATGGACATACAGAGCATCCTTTAATGGTCTCCAAGTGTACCAAGGGAAGTTCAGATTGGATATTAGGAAGAATTTCTTTACTGAAAGGGTTATCAATCATTGGACCGGCTTGCCTGGAGCAGTGGTGGAGTCCCCATCCCTGGAGATACTTAAAAGTCATGTAGATGTAATGCTGGGGGATATGGTTTAGTTGAGGACTTGTCAGTGTTAGGTTAATGATTGGACAATATGATCTTAAAAGTCTTTTACAATCTATGCAATTTTGTGATTCTGTGAATTAACTGATGTTTAAGACAGCACACAGGTTACAGAAAAACAACCAGTATTAACTTTAAAAAAAAAATGCCAGTGGTGGAATTGTCTTGAATATAAATTTAACACATTATGAATTTTTTTTTTTAAGAACAGCAATGTAATCACAGCCAAAGAATAAGATTTATGAGCTCCTTATTTTTCACTGCAAACCCCCATAAATATAGTCTTGTAAATTATTCTTGTCTCACTATTGCCATCAGATACTCCTATGATTACAAGAAGTCCTTTTGTATTGATTTCCTGTTCTCCTTCATTGCTTAAACAGGCATAAAATAATGTATGTCTCTGACTGTTCTAATTGGCATCTGTGTATTTTTGTTTGCCAACGTGAAGAATCAGTAAAGCTTATGAACTAAATTAATCTCTGAAGTAAATTAACTAACCCTCTGAAGTTGCATGAGCAATAAATTGGTGTTAAATATTTAATATGGTACACTTATGAAATACTTCTCTTGATACAGAAACAGATTAAAACAAGTAGTAATTCAGCAAAGCATGACTCGAGAAGTTGGGTAGATTTAATGCAAAAAAAAATAATCTTGTATTCGAGACATAACAGACTTTATATTATCTGCCTGCTCCTGCTAGAGCTTAAAAATATGGTGTGCAGCAATAATAAAAAACTATGTAAAGATGAAATTCAGAAAAAAAAATTTCCTATTCATTTAGCAATTGATGTATATCATGCACTACATATCAAGTAATGTCTGAGAAAAAAAAAATAAATTCCAATTACATCTTCTAAAAATTCTTCTCTCACCTTCTGTTTATTTTGACAAAAGAACTTTAAAAAAAAAAGTGAGAAATGCTTTTAAAAGGAAACAGTTTAATAGTCTTCTTAGAAAATGCAGCTTTCAAGTGCTTACTCTAGAGAAGCCAAAAATTAATTTCCATAGATCACATTAGCTTCATGTGTTATGATATTCTTCAAAGCTTGTTGTCACGATTTCTATTACATTACATGAGCCATTTTAATAAGAAGCCTACCTTTTCAACTCTACTGATTACATCACTGCTTACTTCATTCTGCTTCAAAAATGGATCACACAAAGAGCATAAAGAAAAGAGATTGTCTTTTTTTTTCTTTTTTTTTTTTTGTGGGAAATGAGAGAACAATTGGCAAGTATTAACTTAGAATACTGCACAAAACTGTACCTCATAAAGCTGAATTTACCATCAGGTTGTCTTCTCTACTAAAGTTAAAACCTGATAATCTTTGCTTCCTGTGAATTTGCCTACACCAGATAAGTGTGCCAGTGCCCCACATTACATTCCCTTCACAGAACAGGTAGATAGTCTCTTTTTTCTGATGGCTTCACAAAATGCCAGGACCCATTTGTTAGCCCCTTCCCCCTGCTTATGTTGATCACAGTCAATGCATAGGTCCTTGACTGTCCTTCTTTCTCCATGTGCAAACTTGTGCAAACTCCTGTCCTCTCCATGCTCGCAGGTTAGTAGCTAACAGAAGCCCCTGATGTAGAGGGAGTGACTGCAGTCTGCTTCTGTCTGTTCCAAAGATCATCTTCCTCTCCTTCTTCTCTTCCTCTCCTTCTTCTCCTTCTTCTCCTTCTCCTTCTTCTTCTCCTTCTTCTTCTTCTCCTTCTTCTCCTTCTTCTCCTTCTTCTTCTCCTTCTTCTCCTTCCTCTTCTCCTTCTTCTCCTTCTTCTTCTCCTTCTTCTTCTCCTTCTTCTCCTTCTTGTCCTTCTTCTCCTTCTTCTTCTTCTCCTTCTTCTTCTTCTTCTCCTTCTTCTCCTTCTTCTTCTCCTTCTTCTTCTCCTTCTTCTTCTTCTCTTCCTCTCCTTCTTCTTCTCCTTCTTCTTCTTCTTCTCCTTCTTCTTCTCCTTCTCCTTCTCCTTCTCCTTCTCCTTCTCCTTCTCCTTCTCCTTCTCCTTCTCCTTCTCCTTCTCC
>JAAGNO010031142.1:0-35243 GCA_033439905.1 Ceryle rudis
GACCCCCAAGCTGGCAGCGATGCTCTGCAGAGCACGAGGGTGATAAAATGCAGGGGCCCTGCACCCCCGACTCCTTTGGAAGAAAAGGGTCAGTGCCCCCATTCCTCCCCTCTCCTCCCTGTCCCCAGCCTCGGGTCCCGTAAGTGGGGGCGTCCTGCGGCGCTCCCCCAACACCCGCGTGGCTGGGGCTGCCAGGCCCGTCTCTGGCGGTCGGGCGCGGACAGGGCTTGATTTCTTGGGGTCGTAGCCCGAGTTGGGCCCAGGGAAGCGGCAGGAAGGTTTCCAGTGAGCTCCGTCCGCTGTTGATGGCGTGTCTGGCTGTGGGCAGCGCTGGGGGGACCGCGGGCGGCGCCAGCCCTTAGAGCTCTGTCCGCTTCCCGTCAGGCCCGGCTGTCGGCCGCATTCCTCTGCGCTTAGCGTACAGGCGCAGCCTAAAAATAGTTCCTGTTCCTCCTCAGCGGGATGCAGAATAATGGCTCGGAAGGGGCTAGAGATGAAGTCACGGAGGGATCCTGGAGAGGATGAAATCCTCTTCAGGTGGCATTTCACCCAGGAGGGCCACACATAGGACTGAAGGCTCAAATGAACTGAAAGCAGAAGGAAACAGTCTCAAATAAGAAGCAGAATCTGCTCCAAGTTGAAAGCATGCTGCTGATCTTGTTTGGGTGTTGAAGCCAAGGACCCCAGGAAGTCATTTGCAGGCTGTGTTTACAGAGCAACTGATTTGAAAGGTATTAGCTCGCATGAGTAGAGGTGTATGTGCGTCGTAAAGGAGCACTGTACTGTCTATTGACATCCTCATACATCCCCAAGGAAGGCTGAATGTGCCTTCTGAGATTATACACCTGTTAGGAAAAGGAGAAAAGAGGCAGCATCTTTGCTCGGTTCCAATATCCTGCCACTGAGCAATTGTAGCTTTAAAACAAGCCTGGAGTCTTCCAACAGTTCAGTGTCTGGGGCAAACAATACACTTAGTAGAGGAATTACTAGAAGTTGGTTTGGCATTTCACAGAGGCTCAGGCTAGGTGACTGTAATGTCTCCTCTCAGTCTGGGAAAGAGGAGGAAGTGACAACAAAAATATCCCCGAAGCAGTACAGTGACCGGTTGGGGCCATCGTTGTCTCGTGCCCAGAGCACAGTAGCAGTTACAGGGGAGCTGCGTAACAGATTTCTGACACTTAAGTCACGGGAAGTAGGTCTGGACTTGGCAATGATTAAGACAGTCAAACAAGCCTCTAATAAAAAAAATAAATTCCTAACATTTTCCTAAAAAAACCATAATATTCCTTCCATTCCTGTTCGCAGTATTTCTCCCCCGTTAAACTGACAGCACTGAAAATGCATATACCTGGACAATGCAACCCACACTACCTTAAAATGATCTTGTCAGTAGGTGTCTGGGCTTTATGAAAATAAGCAACTTTAAAAAGTATTGAAAGTGTGCGTGTGCTTGTGAGGCAGTGGGCAGAGGTGTGCATTTTGGGTTCTGTGTTTGGCTCGAAGCAGGTGGCTTTCAGAATGAAGTTTCGCTTTGATCCGAGAGGTCGCCGAGTGAAAAAGTAGCCTCTTTCCTGGCTGATGCTATTTTAGGAGGACTGCTGGCCTCAGAAGTGGAACTGGAGACGGCTTTCAAGGGTCATGTCCCCATGCTACGGCGCTTCTACGCACCAGGCTGGAGGAGAATTTAAAGCAGATCTGAGAGCACATTGAGCTCTGGCTGATCTTTGAACCTTTTTCTGCTTTGGGGAGCGCAGAGGATCTCCTTACAGCACAGGGGACTGTGACCTTCCCTCTGGCTGCTCTGTCCTTTGTCCCTTTGTGCTGTAGATCCTTGTCACAGATGTCGGTCCTTAGATTGCCCAAATCACAGCTCTGTGATTTAGATACTTCCAAAGAGAAACAAAAACCCAGTGTGAAAGAGGAATACGAGTCCCCATAGCTGAGATTTCTACTCTGAAGTTAATAATTTCCCATTTACTCTAAATATATTTTCCCAAAAATTTATTCCCTGCATGAAACGTATCCCACCAAAAGGGATATTTCCAGGCAAGCATGTGGGTCAGCAGGGAGACAGATAGGGTGAGCAGGTGGAGCAGCAAGGCCGGTCTGTGTGCTGGATGCTTCGCATAGCTCTGACAAAACGAACCCGTCATAATTGCAGTTTATCTGGTTTATGGACTTCCTCGGCTTTGTGTGGCTCCCACACGAGGTGAAGCAAGCCAGGGTATGTGATTGACAGTATAAATAGAAGTTAAAATAAAAAGGAAATGCAAGTTTTAGACTGAAATGTTGTATCTCAGAATTGCTAGAAAAAACACTACGTTCTTCTGCGTGCTTTTTAATTGTTTTCTAATTTAAAAACAACTCGTAAACGCCACAGATCTTACTGAGTATTCTGCAATAAAATACAGAGAAAATCAAGAATACATCTTGGTCGTTAAGGGTAGACAAAGTGCAAGGAGTTTGTTATTATCCCCAAGCCAAACTTTACAAAAATGTTTCAGTGGCCACAATTCAGGGAAATTTGTAGCAGCGTCATACACACAGAAAGCACAGCTCTGTATGGTATGGATTTTAGCTCTCATGGAGCCCTTAAAAATAGTCCAAATTTTTTAAAAAGGACATTTTTATCTTTTCACAATGAGATGATTACAAACAAGACTAAGCACAGATGTGATGAGCAACATGGTCAGAAAAAGCGAAGTGCCAGTCTACTCAGGAGGAAAACAGCAAAGGAAACTGGAAGGAGGAATGCTGTAAGGCAGGATTCTTTGTTTCTTTGGGGTTTGTTTGTTTGTTTGTTTGTTTGTTTGTTTGTTTGTTTGTTAAACAGTCTGGACTAATTGTTATTCTCGTGCTTGTTTCCCATCTCTTTGGACTCCAGCCCCCCATCATTTTCTGTGCCTGTGCAGAGGTGCAATTTCTGTCATTAGATCAAAATACCTGCTCAGCTCAAAAGCAACTTGTTGACACTTGAATTCTGTTGCAAGTCAGTTTGAGCTGTCTCACCTTCGCGTGACTGGTGTCCCCAGCACTATTCCCTGCTATGAACCAGCTGACACTTTGACATGTGTAATTAAACTCATAATTGTTCTGGGGTGCAGGGCAAGTTTGCTCACAACAGCATAGGTGGGGCTGCATCTTCCTTCTGAATCAACTCCCGTGCGCCTGCCAGGTCCTCCTCCCAGTGCCATTCCCTACCGCACGTACTGCCCACGTCCTTCTCCTGCTCTTTTGCCTGTGTGCTCACTATTGATCCAGTGTCACATCAATCAAACATCATCTCACCGGCTAAACGCTGGCTTGCGGCGCAGTGCTGCCCCTTGCTACTCACTTGTGAGGGGTACGTGTGCTGGTACCGTGTGCCTGCCTACTGAGTGATTCCCTTCAGCGCCCCACCAGGACCCCTCAGCATGTCTGAACAAGAGGATAAAAGGGAAGGGGATGTGCCCTGGGCCTGCAAGTGACAGAGAGCTTCTCACTGGGTTTTGTGGGTGCAGACCAATGTGGACAAGAAGGCAGAATAGCAGAGACTGGCTCTGCAGTTGAAGGTTGTAAGACATGGACTTAGAAAGCCAGTATCCTTTGACGGGGCATTCAAAGTTAATGCAACAGCAGATCATAGTATCACTGAATTTCAGGGTTGGGGTCACTTGGTTGCAGGCAGAATCCCAGACAGGCTGGAATCCTCTGCAGTTAGTACTGTTTGATTTAAAACATCATGCAGCAGTACTTAACCTAGCGCAGGGGCCTGGCAGGGTAACAGTTTGCTCATTCACCCTTTCTCTGCTTTATGGAGTTTCACCTCCTCCCTCCCCCATGCTGTAACATTCCAGTCTTTTCCCTGTAAAGGCATTTTTCACCACCACAGATCCAGCTCTCATAAATCCAGTTCACGCCTCCCTGACACAACATTAACTCCTGTCCCTCCATTGACCCTGATTGCTGTGCGCTACTTTTCTGCAGCTGGGATGTTGGCCCCTAAAGGTCTCGCCCAGTTTTGCTGTTGTGGCAAATACAAGAAAGAGTGAGATCCTAAATAATGTATTTGATTCAGAGATTCAACAGATTCTTAGCTCTGCACTGGTATGAGATGATATCAAATCACAGTCAACTATACTGCAGAAAGAAATATTTTAAGGCACGTGTATTTGGTTTGAGTGGCAAGGTTTTGGAAGCAGGGGGGCTACAGGGGTGACTTCTGTGAGAAGCTGCTAGATGCATTCCTTATGTCCAAGAGAGCCAGTGCCAGCTGGCTCCAAGGCAGACCCACTGATGGCCAAGGCCAAGGCCAGGACAATCAATGACAGTGGTAGCACCTCTTGCTAACATATTTCAAGACCAGCTTGGATGGGGCTTTGAGCAACCTGGTCTAGTGGGAGGTGTCCCTGCCCATGGTGAGGGGGTTGGAACTGGATGGTCTTTAAGGTCCCTTCCAACCCAAACTATTCTATGATTCTGTGATATAAGAAGAGGGGAAAAAACCACCACAACACCAGCAGCACTCGGGAGAGAAAGGAGTGAGAATATGTGAGAGAAACAGCTCTGCAAACACCACAGTCAGTGAAGAAGAGGGAGGAGGTGCTCCAAGTCCCAGAGCTGAGATTCCCCTGAAGCCCATGGTGAATCCATGGCGAAGCCCAGGGTGAACCCATGGCAAAGACCATGGTGAGGCAGGCTGTCCCTATTCAACCCGTGGAAGTTAACAGTGGAGCAGATATCTACCTGCAGCCTGTGGAGGAACCCATGCTGGTGCAAGTGGATGCACCCAAAGGAGGCTGTGACCCTGTGAGAAGGCCACGCTAGAGCAGGCCTCCTGGCAGGACCTGTGGACCCATGTAGAGGGAGGAGCCCATGCTGGAGCAGGTTTGCTGGTAGGACTTGTGACCCCATGGGCGACCTACGCTGGAGCAATTTGTGCAGAACTGCAGCACAGGGGAAGGACTCACGCTGGAGAAGTTCGTGGAGGACTGTGTCCTCTAGGAATGACCCCACACAGGAGCAGGGGAAGAGTACGAGTCCTCCCCCTGAGGAGGAAGGAGTGGCAGAGGCAATATGATGAACTGACTGCACCCCCGTTCCCCGTCCCTCTGTGCTTGATGGTGGGGAGGAGGTAGAGAAAATCACGAGTGAGGCTGAGCATGGGAAGGGGTGGGGGGAAGGTGTTTTAAGATTTATGTTTATTTCTCATTGTCCTACTCCAATTTAATTGGTAATAAATTAAGTCTCGTCTGTATTGCCCATGACGGTAGCTGGTGAGTGATCTCTTCCTGAAGTGATCTCAACCTACAAGCCTTTCCTTATATTTTTTTCCCCCCTGTCCAGCTGAGGAGGGGGAGTGATAGAGTGGCTTTGGTGTGCTCCTGGCATCCAGCACAGCACATGATGATATGCCTCCTCCTGCATGTTACTGTAGAACGAAGTAGTGCACAGTATGGTGATCTGCAAGGTTTAGAAAAGGGACAAAAGGGGGAAAAATAGAAGAGTGAAGAAGATGAAAAGGAAAGCCAAAGACTATACTTTGTTTTGGAAGGGAGCTGGCACAGCAATGCAACTTATTTGGCAGGGCATCTCAGGCTTGTGGTACCCTTTGACCCACACTAGCTTTGAAGGACCAGCCCCATTAGCAGCAATGCAGCATCTTTTCCTGGTTTGCCTGCTGCCTTTCTGAATAGTCTCTTTGTTTCAGGGATGGGTGACATCTGCCAGAACACAGCCAGCCTCAGGTGATGTCCACCATATTGCCAGCCTCCTTCTGCTGCTTACTGTACTCACACTCCCATCAGTAGACCTCAGGACCACATAAAAAAGAGGGATGTTATCCTTCCTAGCAGGACAGTCACCCCTTCTTCAACACCCCCACCGAGCTGTCAGCCTGCCAGGTGCCCAGGCATTTGTTAACCTATTCCAAAAGTAGATATGACAGTCGCTTCTACCTTATTCCTACCACAGGCTCAGGATGGTGTGCAACAGGGCAGCTTAAGGAAACACTTTTGCCACCAAGCCTTAAATTAGGACAAATCCAGGGAAGAGTATCCCAAAGCTGATGGTAGACTGTGTGGTGTTGATATGCTTTTGCTGGCAGAGACTACAACTAGTAGGTTTTTTTTTCCTCCCGTAGATCCTGACCCTTTGGAGCAAGCATGGACAGGACTGCTTTGGTGAACATTCCTCTCCATTGGAACAGCAAAAACAGTTTAGGGGAGGACGTGACATGGACCTGCCGACATCCTCTGAGAGAGTAAGTAAGAGAGGGATTGAGGAAAAGGCTCTTGGGGAATGGCAGAGAGGGGAGGCAGTCAGAAGATCAGAGAAGCAGTTCCTCAAAGGGTGGCAAAGCACACGCACCTCCTGGAGAGCATAGGCAAAGATTGCCTTGTAACCTCTAAGTATTTTGCAGTCTCTCCTCTTAAATCCATTTTGTTGGATGGGACTTTTGCTAAAAACAACAAGGTGCAAATGCCTTTCTCAGCATGTCACAACTTTTTTGACCAACCCACATAGACAAACTGGAGACCTTGAGAACATATGCTTCCGTTCTATATAAACACTTTAAAATAGATTTTAGCTTTGCACAGCATATGTATAGTTCCCGGTTTTAAACGCACACCAATTCATCTGATGCGTTCATCCCCTTTTTGCATGTGCCCTCCATTCGTGCTTTTGAGTCTCGTACATGTTCAAGTCCCTGTCTTATCATGAAAACCAATATACCCACACATTTTTAATTAATTCAAAATACCAAGATTTCCCTCCTCTTGATCAATACAGTTAAATTAGTATATTAGTATTAAGTATTCATATTAGTGTGAGGCATGAAAAAAATCCACACACTGTGTCATGTGCGTATTAAAACGTGTGCAGCAGTTGTGATTAAAACCTCTCACAAATGTGACAGCATTGTTGACAACTTGCCTCTGGCCTCAAGGAGGGCAATACATCCCTCAGTCTGTGCTTCTGAGTGGCTGCACATCCTAGACATGCCTCTGTGTTGAGGTGGCTCAAAGCATCCACCAGCTCTGCTTGCTTCCTTCTTCAGCCCATCTGCAAGACTTCGCCCTCGTACTGGCAAATACTACAGTAGCTGCTTATTGTACCTTGTGGAAGGGACAGTTACTTCTCATCCACGGCCAGCCTCTCCTTCTGTCTTCCAGTCACCCACATGCGCCTTTCATTGCCATTCTAGAACTGCTGAGGGCAGGATGGGAAGCTCTTTCTGCTGTCCAAAAAACTTGCCGGACAAGGAAGAAAAGGCCAAGGGTGCACCCCAGAATGACACATCCCAGAATGAGCACAGAGAGTCAGTACACAGGAGAGGGCTCTGCAGCTGCAGGATATTCCCCGTGGAAGGAAAGCAGCCCTGAACAACCAGAAGCGCCACACACACACTGCTGTTTTTCCCAGGTCTGCAGTGCTGGCTCAGCCCCAGCAGTCTGCTGCTTCAGGAAGAGATCAGTGAGAAACATCTGCTGGATTTCAACTTCTTCCTTTTCAGATGCCCCATTCCACTCGCTCTGATGTCACTACATAACTTAAGGGCAGGAATCCAAAGAGCCTGCTGCAAACCGAGCTGTGATCACCAGTGTTTTCCTGCCAGCTGCTGACAGTGCTTTGAACATAGTAAGGTCTAGCTCACAATTACTGCTGGATAAATAGGACCTGGCAAGAGAAATCAGGGGAATGATTCGGTTTGCACTAGGCCACTGGATCCCAACTGCTTTCTGCAAAAGATCCCAGAGTGCTGTAACAGAGCAATGCATTGCAGGATGTGGGAGCAGAACAGAAAACACGTTCCTGGAAGCAGCCAGCAATGCCAAAAGATGGCAGCTCTGTGGAGGTAAAAGACATTACTTGCGGGGCAGTGAGGTGGAACGTCCGTGCTGCTCATCAGAATTACTGCAGCTGAGTTACCATTGATATATGAAGCCTGATCATGTCTCAGTAGATGCTCATAAGTTTACTCTTCAGACAGACTGCCCCAGGATGGAGGAATAGAAATCCCTTTTCCTGCTCTGTTGCTGGTGTCTGAGAGCACAGGCAGAGGGCTGCTTTTTCACTCTATGCTTTGGCCTGGCTTTTGCTTGGAAACTGCAGGAGAAACCCGAGGAGGAGGAATTGTGCTCCCGTGAAAACACTCCATGCACATCTCTAATTAGGCAAGACAGAATAACACTTCAAGGAGAGTCCCAGGGCTGAAAAGAAGCAAGAGGTATTTATGAGGCAACGTTAGGTACAGACTTTGCACATTAGTATTTACCAAGCTAGAAAAATTTAAAGCTCTCATGTAAACTACCTGATTAAAAAAATGGACTCATTTTATTCTGATTACTGGTCTCTAAAAAGGACATAAACAGGACACGAGTATTTCTCTCTTGGCTTCCTAAGATTGTGCTGTGGACATGCAGGACTTGGGTGGACATACACTGCAGACTCAACCTACCCCCCAGAGTGACCAGGTCCAGGTCTCACTGGTGTCCAGCAGTCCTGTTGGAGCCACTATCCTGAAGGCTCTACTGGGTGCCCAAAGTCCTGAGGATCTTCCCCAATTCATTCTCTGGATGTCCCTTCCCATATTCCAGGCAAAGTTTTCATTACTAATATGGTAAAGGCTGACGTTGGGTAGCCCCTATGGATACCTTGACACCACTGCTGACTTGGAAGCCTGAAGTACCCAGATGCAGCTGTGCATGCAACACAGACTGATGGAAGGGCTCAGGCTGATGTAGCTACTTTGCAGCTCAAATCCCCTCTTCCTCATCACCCTAACCCTGCAGCCCTGTGCCAGCACAGAGCCTTGCTAACTCTTCTCACAGGCACAGTAGCTCATAACAGCACTAACTGGACCTCAGCCTGCATCAGGAAACACCCGTTGTGCTCCATACAGCTCAAGAGCCTGTGGCTCTCCTTGCTCAGAGAGGTGTTGTGGAGGGTGAGGTGCTTGGGCAGTGATGATAAGGGAAAGAACATATGGTTCTGCTGGTTCAGCACTGGAGGTGGCTTTTTACCACACCCGCCTGCAGAAAAAGGCAGAAATGTTTGTCTTGGGAAAGAGGAGGAGATGGAAGGAAACACCCTTGTGCTTAGCACAGCCCAGGCAAGAGAAAAGGCTATGGTCAGGACTCTGTGAATTTGTCAGGGCTGCTGAGGAGAATTATATGACAATGCTGAAGAACTGGTGAAGGGCATGGTTGGCAGGGTCATTGTTCACCTGTTTTTTCATGATCCTGTGGAGTGCACCAGCTTCAGATGTTGGATCCTCTGTCCTCAGCTGTTTCATGGTGTGATGTTTACATTCGTGAATCTCATTGGTGGCATTAGATGTGGCTGCAGTTTCTCTGGGACATACTGCACAACACACAGAGACCTTGACACATCAGCATCCTTCCCTGGGCAAAGGCATCATGGCTGTGGAAACCTGTGATCACTTCAGCCAACAACTTTCTCCGTGCAAAATACTTGATTGAGCAGTTAGGACAAAGCAGGATAGCGAGAGGATATTAAACCAGGACACACACTTGACTGTTGTGTCTTGTCTAACCTTAGCAAATCCTAGAGAGTTTTAGGAGGGATTTACTGGAGCAGAAATGATGAACCAACTTGATCACACAGTAGAAAGCCTGGTTGCTCCTGAGTGCCTGCAGCTCGTATGCTGCTTGTGATGAGAGCGACAGCAGATTGTAGCATTAAAGTTATTTGCCCTGGCACAGCCTAGTAATGGCCCTTCTGACCATGTGTCAGGCCTCTAGGAAAGGCCTCAAGATCCTGTTACTCAGACCCCACGGGTGTAACAGCTGTTCCACTGTGCTGCGGCAGAAAGACCACGGCAAGGATCTGCAGCACAGTACCAGTAATCCTCAAAAAGTATTCCATATCCATTCTCCAAAGAAAGCACCGAGTGCAGGCTGGAGAAGCCTGGTGTTAGCGAACATGTTCCAGCCTGCTATGAAAATCTCTCCCGGAGACATGGCAGAGCCTAGAGGAGTTAAATCCTGACCCCTTTTTGTGTAGTTGCTGTCCAGTAACATCTCCACTGCTGCCTTTCAGACACTGGAACGGCACATGTCAGAGCAGAGCCTTAGCCAGCTTAGACAGATAATGTCAGCTATGAATAACATTATTCCTTATCATTTAAGGAAGGTGGAACTAAGAATTCCTGAATTTGGATTTGCTCGCAAGGCATCCTAAGAGATGATCCTGTGTAATACTATGGGCTGCATTTCTCACTGGCACTGATGCTCACAGCTCCGTTAGCATTAGGTGAGTGACAAATGCTCAGGCAGCAGCTGTACTGGTCCTCCTCTCTGGTTCTGCTCTCTATTTAATGAAGTCTTGGGTATGATATAGAAATACCTGGAGAAGTCCAGGCCACCTTTGCTGCTTTGAATGCTGTTGCCTGTGTTTGACTCTCCAGAAAGCCCACAAGTGAATTTCACAGAGGTGCAGTTGTTCATTTGCAGCTTGCACTCAGTATGAGAATGCAGTACCCGTCCCCCAGCTCCTCACCCACAGAACGTGTCGCAGCTCTTGACATCTGATCACTGCATTTTCCTGCCAGCTTCTCTTCATGGTCTGTTGCTGCTGTTTTGGAGATAAAACTTGGTCCTTGGAGTCTATTCAAGCTATAGAGTCCAATTCATTTCTAGCACAACATCCGCTGGCGCTGCCTCTGCAGTATGTTGGCCCAGTCTGTGCAAGCTCACTAACAGAGAAGCAGCTCTGATTTCTTTTCTATTGCCAACAGACAGAGGCAACAATTAAGACCATGAGTGAGTTTTGAAGGACTTTCACTTCAGGAGGAGCACAGCACCCTGTGATCAGCCCCCAGCAGTCTCTCCTCTCGGGGAGAGTCTTTGCAATTGCAGTGGGTATTTCTGCGGCAGAAATGGAAGAGCTGGGCTGAGCACAGGGCTCCCAACTGCACCGAGGCTCCACTTCAGCCTCAGATCTCTCTCGGCTTTAAATTCTTTCCATTGACTTTATCTTAACCTTTCTGTTCCATACACAATGCTATCAGAGATCTTTAGGCTTTACTGGCACTTCTCCTATATTAGTGGTTACATTTTGTTGAGAGGACGAGACCGGTTGAGGTAAATTGGCTCACGCGGAGCGCAGGAGCGCAGTTAGCGACATGCACACGGTCAGGAAAGGAAGCATATGCAACCCTTCAGTCTGTCCCACAGGCAATGTGGGGACCACTGGCTGACTTTAGTCAAAATCTGAGTGAGCAGTTAATCAGCAGAGGCAGCCATCCGTGCTCACACCCCAGGCCCCGCAAGCTGCACTATGAGTTTTGCTCTCAGACACTACAGGATCTATACTGAAGAAACATTGCATCCCACCTACACAAATATTGTTGGGGTTTTGTGTCATGCTGAACACCAGAGAATCCTACTATAAATCCATGGGAGAACAGGTTTCTTAGCTGTGCTGCTCAACTGCTTTTTAACTTTTTAAGGTAAGGATTTTTATTGTAACTAAGAAGACTGGCTAAATGCAGAGAAACTCTCAGCTGCAAATGGCCTTACAGTCATCTTTTTGCTGCAGATATCTAAGCCCAAAACTGTGGCACAAGAAAAACAAATAAAAATTGTCAGCAAACAATGGCAACGTTAATTACACAGTGGTGATATAAATGTACTAAGCCCTGTAGTGTAGAAAAAGCACCTGGCTGGCCCCACTAGGAAGGACTGACAGTTTCCAAAGGCAGAAAAACCTAAGTTGGTACCCAAAGAGCACCAGAGCAGGATCATTTCCCAGTGGTGGGTGCTTCATGCTTGCACTGGATCTGCGAGAAGCACCACAGATTCCCGAGGACATGTTGTGAGCCTGCTGTCGGGGAGAGCTTTATGGAGATTAAAGTTAATGAAGGGAATATAGAGCAGAAATAACACACTAGCCTCATAGCAAAAGGAACCCCTTCCTCAAGTGCTTTCTGCAGGTTGTGCGAGCAGAGATGGCATTGCAGGGTGAGCTGGTGAGCACCGAGCACCATGGGCCATGCTCCCAGGGGATCGAGAGCAGGGGCAGCTCAGCCAGCCAGCAAAACACCTCAGGTAATGCTCAGAGAGCCTAGTTCCTCAGAGCAGCAGTGGCAAGGAAGGTTTGTAGTCCACAGCAGTCTAATTAAGATCTACAATAAAGACAGTATAAGCTGACCTCACCTTTATCTGGGAAATACAACACGTGATCCCAGCCCAGCAGCAAGGCGTGCAGGAGCGAGGGACCGACCAAATAAAACCAGGTTTCCTTGGACTTTGTGCTTTGTGATCAGATGCTGCAGTGTGAGCTCTCATGACAGCCTTCCCTTAGGGGTATGCACAAGCTTGCACAGGCAGCAGTCACACAAAAGTTCTTTTGCGGGGCTTCTTTGCTGTTGGAGATGTGCTGAGTTCATGTTGACCTCCCTCCCCCTGCTAAATGGGGAATTAAGCAGATTATTCTTCTGGTTTTTGTTGTCTTTTTCCAAGGAACTAATAGTAAAGCCATGTTGCTGAGCTATCATACTGAGCAGAGTAGTATCTTGCAGCTGTGGCTTAAAAGTCCTTTGCAGTATTGGATGAGACTGAATGTTTGCATGAGCTTCCATTCCTTCGGCAGATAATCCCAACAGTCAAGACATGCTGAGAGCCCAGCAAAGGGACACCTGGGAGCTTAACAAATATATACAGGGCCCTTCTATTTGAGCCACCCTTCTGCCAGGAAACACATCCCCTAAGTGCATGGCTACATTCATGATGCCATTCAGTAATGCTATCTCTGTGTCTTCTCTAAAGAGAAGAGAGCTGTGCTTTCTCCAAGTTGTGTGGTGGAATTCCACCAGAAGTTTCACTAGGACACAAGGAAGCTTGAAGGGAGCTTTCTTCTTGGAGCTTGAGAGGATGATTGCCGATTCCTGAATAAATTAACGTGTTGTTTTCCTTCAGGATATTAATATGTGTTAGACTGAAGACCTGAACAAGCTTGATCTTTTTAACTAATTACCACCAGATATAAATCTGGGCAATAAAGAAGTTAATAAACATACAGGCCAGGTGGACTTGGTAGGGAGATGGTTTGATAACATGCCAATATGTATTGCAACAGAGCTGTCTGTGGGCATCTTCTTGGCAGTCACTGCTTCGCAAGGAGCCATAAAATAATTCCACTGATACTCCTCTTACTAGCTTATCCTCTTCTCAGAAAAGGTTTTACACAAAAGTTAAGCAAGCTTCTGTTCTTCAATTGGTTTTTCTTTTGCCTTCCTTTTCAACATTCAAAATACCAGCGATAAAGAGAATCACAGACTGAGCGGGCTGAGCTTGCAATGACACCCGCTTCCTTCTGCCACCTCGCGGGCTGCAGCTACAGCACATGGAGCATGGATAGCTTTTCTAACATGACATATGTTGTTTTCCCATCATATTTAATTAGAGATCCCATGATAACAGAAAACATTACACATTGCCACTGCTGGGCATGTCCTGACACTTCTGAAAGGAGTTTCCCCTCCCTGCACCACAGCTGTTGCAACCAGAGGAATTTCTCAGAGCAGTGATGACATCTTGAATGGTTTAACCTTGTTATTGCAGCAGAAGATGAGAGGCTTACCTCTGTTATTACCGTTTTTGCTTGTCTGTTTATTTGTTTGTTTGTTTTAAAGTTTGGGTAAATTTGTTATATGCGAGGCCTGCAAAAAAGGCACTACTGTCTTCTTCTGGAATACCAAGCAAAAACCTGTACCCAAATGTTTTTGGCCACCAGCCCTTTCACCCTGAAAAGGCTGCCACTGAACTACCTTCTTTTTAGAGAAAATTTTATGCCTCAGCCTAAAGCAGAGGTGGAAACTAAACAATAAAAGCTGGAGGAAAAGATGCCAGCTTCTCTCTGCACAGTGCTCATAAGCTCTGGAAGCTCAGCCCCTACACCTCCTCAGCTGGCTCAGGCATTATCTCAGCCGCTGCCCTGTGGGCCAGCTTCTGATACCACGTAACCCTCTGTGGAGGAATTCCACTATTGGAAAGGCTGTAGCCATACACGGGAAGAAGACAGGAATGGGGAAGGAGAGAGAGGATGACACACCTTGTCACAGGTAGCATTCCCTGGGGCAAGGAAAGAGTATTTGCTTCCAGCACTGCCACCACCTCAGACTTCAGAGCTGAGCTAAACCTGAGCAATATGGGAGAAGGGAAGGTGCATAGGTTATACAACTAAAAGCAGACTCCAAAACAGACAGCTTTAGAGAAAAGATTTTTGTTTCTCTTTGCATTAAAGGCTTTGGCACTATCTACCGCAGGACAGAGATGCTCCAGATGATATGGCTTAAGGAACCATTGCTGATGGTATAGCACAATAAAAGATACTTAGGACAAACATTAACAAAGATTTTTTTTTTCCCAGAGTGGAGCATTTTTCAACAGGAAATTGTGGGGTGTCATAACCTGATGCTCTTGTAAAACTGGATGCAATGGTGCAGCAGTGCACAGTCCTGCGCTGGGAGGACAACAGCTTGATACAGAGAGCCAAAGAGCTGTTCCCTTCCCCTGATGCTAGAAGGCTGGCTGCTGTCCTCTTTACTTGTTCTCTATATAACCAAGAAATTTTGAATAATTTTGGGTTAAATGACTAATACAACAATGATGTAATGTCAAAATAAATGGGAAAAGTTAAGTTTTGAAAAGTTAAGTTGGTCACATTCTTTGGATTTGCTTTTACCAAGTTACTTCAAACTGAGATACAGAGGTCGAGTACTGTTTTATTCTGAGTATCTGCAATTTATCACTAGCCTTGGAAGGACGCTCACCTCTTAAATGTAGCAAGTCTGTAAGAGGCATGCAGCTATATTTAATAATGTTTCTCTTGCCCACAGTCATATCTCGGTATGTTTGACAAGTTGTAACTGCTCCATTAACTTCAGAGTGTGTTGAAAAGAGCCTTGAATCTGACTCGTTGAGTGAGTGCCAATATTTTGATTATTATATGATCGCTTAGATTTCTATATTCATGGGCTGTGCTAAAACCGTTATTGTTCAGAGTAACTTTCTGGTGAAGAATTTGTTAAGATGTTACACAACACATCAGACACACCGCTATTCCTTTCTTTATAGAAGCAACTATATAAAGCTCAGAGGACACACATAATCCTGACTTTAGAAACGCATCCCGGTGCAAATATTCCCCGCTGACACTTGAGGAGTCACCACTAGCACCTCTCGGTGACCCATTTAGCCTGCCTCCTCGGGAAACCACATGACCCAGAAGAGATTTGTTTCCAAAAGAGCATTCAGCTTCCTGCCCAACACATCTTGGCATTATGTGCCTGAATGATTCCACCAGAAGGTGCCTGCCAGGTGTGCCTGACCTCAGCATGGGAGAAGACCAACGTGACCACCTAGAATCCAGAGCTGGAAGCTGGTGTGGTGCCTGCAGAAAGGGCCGATGCACAAGCAGGTCTCCTCAGGGATACCTGATTCAGAGAGAGCTCATCCTTGCTGATGCTGTTTCTCTTGAGGCTGCTAATTAGTGCAGCTCAGTGTAATGTGCTCCGCTGATGCCGTTTGGAGTTTTGGCCTGTGCTGCTTTGCATCCCACCTGGCAGAAGTTTCTGACCTGACGTGCTATTTGCTCTTTTTGCTCAAATGCACCCTCGTCCCAGTGCAGTAACACGGGGCTCGGCTCTGCCATGTCACCCAGGATGGATGGAGATGCCAGAAATGCTGCTGCCATCTCATTATCAGGTCTTGATGTGGGGCACTGGCACCAGTGGAAGCAGCAGCATCAGGGCTCAGCTCTCCTCACACTCCAGCTCATGCTGCATCAGGCTGGCATACCTGGAAGCCCCTGCAGAAGAGTGTGTACATGCTCTGCATGGAGCCAGCTCTATGTTTGCAGGGACGCTTTTTTCTTGTCTTGGGTTTCTGGGTCTTCTGCCCTTGTCTCTGAAAGCCCATTAGCTATGTGCCAGGGAAGGAAGGCATCCCCAAGGAGACAGGCAACCGGCCCACGGGACAGACAGGTAGCACATCATGCAGACAGCTTGAGAGCATCTCTGGAGGAAACTTGTCAACCAAATAGGAAAGTACCTTCATGGGAAACCTCTCCCCAAGGAGCTAAAGAATCTCCCAGGCCTGGAGATCATGAACCTCAGCCAGGTGTCCTCGCAGAGTTGTCAGTGAAGTAAGGCAGGAGAGAGGCTTGAAGGGGAGCAGCAAAGAAGGAGCAGGATGAGAGTAGGAGGTAGAGAGCACTTGTTGAACACCTATGATTGACTGACTCACAGCAAATGAAGCTACCTCATAACACGAACCAACATGGTGCTCCTTTCATAGTGTGAAATGTCTGAGGTCTCCATCTTTCTGTTACACAAAGATGCTGTTTCCAAGGACTAGAGCTTTCTAGGGCAGCAATTAAGCTTTAAATTGAGAGATTAAATGTAGAATAAGTATCTCGTTAACCTTGACAGAGCACAAGCTTTCTGCACAGCTCATAGCAAAAGAGAAAGTGAGTGTGAAGGATGGGATATAACAACCATTGGCTTTCCCGCTCTGAACAGTAGCATCTGGCGCTTGGAACATCTGCTCAGCTGGAGGGGCCTGAGCACACATCCTCCACCTCCTTGCAGAAACTGGCAAGTAGCAGCCTATTTCAAGGATAATACTCTCACTGGAACTAAGAACACACTACAGAGTGACCGTGGATGCAAATACCCTGGGGAACAGAGGAAAAACAGGAGTTTTATTCTGCACCCCAGCAGTTGGGCTCTGTGCCCTGTGCAGGAAGATTTGGGATTTTCCACTTTTAGGGTTATTTTGTTGGGGTTGTTTTCTAAATACATGTCATTGTCTCAGGTGAAATGTGCAAAGAGCCCAGTGAACAGGGCCCTGAATGTGGCACTGCCCCAGGCCGTGGGTGCTATATCACACCATTGTTGAATGCAAAGTCCAGATGTTTGCCAGCAGTAGGATTCTCTGGCCTGCTTGCTCTGTCTTGTTCTTCTATGGTCCCTCTAGAAAAGACAGTTTACAAGTTTAGCCTGAGACAAACAGGAAACGTTGGCTGTGTTTTCTTGTTGTCAAAGCCACTGTTTCTGAAAGTGGCACAGAGGAGCTTGACCTCTCTTGCTTGTGCCTTTGTGAGGAGTGGAGGAAAAGGGAAATACCAAAAAGCCTTCACAGTGGAGAGGACTTTTTCTAAGGGTACAGCAGGGTTAAGCTGGGCATTTATTTCTGAAATTAATCCATTAATGTTCTTATACAAATTAAATGTGAACCCTTGAAAAAAGAGTCATGGTGTCAACTGACTGCAACAAGACAGGGCAAGAACTAACTAGCGTGAAGTTGGCCCATTCGATGAGGTAATAAAAGCTGAAAGGATGCAGGTTGACTTCCTAAGACCAGATAACTAGTCTTTACTGGTGTGAAGCAACTAAACAGCAGCTTGCAAAAGCTATTTGGCTGCTTTGTGGGTGTTGTGTAATGAGACAAACAGAAATATTTGTCTAACAGAAACAAAAGCAAATGCAACTAATGCAACATATTCATGTTGGGAACTCGGCTACTGGATCCTCCAGAGCTGTTGCTCATGTAAGATTAGCTCAGGAGGGTGCTTAAATGTACCGTCAGGCTCCCAGGACTCATACTCCTGAAGCCTCGGATAATAGGCTGCTTTTATACGTGTATGGGAAGTTTGGGAGCATCAGTGAAGGGTGGCACTACACAGGTATGGCACTAATCTTTGAGTCCGTAATTTCTCACAGAGAGTGGGCAACAGCATACCAGGCTGAGATGGGAAGATCTGAACTGGTGAGTGTCTGGGATTCCTCACGGCCGTGAGTGCACAATGCCACACTAGTGGCCAACCCACGCACAGTGCCTGAAGATATTGTTCCCTTTGGTACAGGCTCTGCATGGGTTTGGCCACTATGAGACATTCAGCCTTAAGGCCTGAGCCTCCCTTCACTCTTTATGCTCTGTGATGGTGGTGAAGATGGATGGATGGATGGATGGATGGATGGATGTTTTGAACTCCTGATCTGGGAAGTGACCTGGGTTTGCAGAGCTGCAAAACCTGCAGAAAGAGCTGGGAATGCAGGTGCCTGGCTTCCCAGTGCTGGGTGTGCTTGGCTCGCACCTCTCCTGCTCCCATCACCATTTGAGATAGCAATAAGGAAGCTCAGAGTCTGTCCCAAAGGAAGGTTGCCATTGGTTTCAGTGGAAACAGGCCTTTTGGGGATCCCAGCACATGGGCTGGAGGCAGGCATCTTTGTACCTCTGTACCAGGACAGATCTCAAGGGCTGGGTTTTCCTCTCAAGTGGGGCTGGAGCAAAGGGTGGAGAATAACCAACTGAGCTGACACCCGGTGCAAGGAGAGGGTGTAAGTGCTTAAATATCCAGTTTAACACACCTGAGGCTAAGATTGCCTTGCTGAAGACTAAGTATGCATGACTCCTCACTGCCCTCTGCTCCTCAGAAAAAAACTTGCAGAGATTGCCAAGTCCTCACACTTGCAAAGTAAGATGACTTCTAAGAAAACTACCCTGGCAGCAGTGCTCCTGGGACCCCTAGAGCAAGTTCCAGGGGAGCAAGGTCCAGGGCTGGACGCCCACGTTGGATCTGTCTCAGGACTTTGGAAACCCCCAGCTCCTTCCTCTGCTACTACAGGACTCAGTGTTTAACTACCACGTAGTAAACATAGTTTTGTGTGTGTGTTTCTTAGCAGGACTGTGAGATCAGCACAGCCCTACTTGTGTCTTTTCCTTGCAGATGAGAGGAATGACTCCCAGGAGGATTTAGAGACTACCTTCCAGGCTTCAGGCACTGCCACGCTGCAATGCTCCAGCCTATCTTATTCCACTTCATTGCACTTCATTGTGACTCCCCAGAGCTCTGGCTGGGGATGGAGCCTGCAAGCCACCTGCTGCAGAGAGGGCTGAAATGCCACTGACTCCTTTTGCTTTCCTTTCAGCCTGGCAGAGTAGACGACAGATGTCTCTTGTCCTTTCAGAAAACCTTTCTGTTCTGCTGTTCCCACCTCCTTTCTCTCCCCAGCCTCTTTTCCACGATCACACGCAATTCAGCACCTGCCTCTTCCACCTTTTCATCCAGCTTCCCAGTTTGGTTTCCATTTCCAAATCTCTTTGTACATTGTCATCATTAGCTGTAGAATCTCCCCCAGTGTTAGCACATGCTCCAGCCACTCCACTGATGTTTATCTCCACTTTCTTCTCCTTTTCATCTTTCCTCTGCCCTGCACTCTTTCCAGTCTGTTTCCCTAAGCGCGTGCTGTCACACAGAAAGCTGTAGCATTGTCTCTGACCTCATTTTCCACTTTCATTAGTGCTTTAGAAACACGCTAGAGACTGGCATGTATCACCTTTTATTTTTTCCTGTTGTAAAGAGATTTTTAGTGAAAAGAAGGGGGCAGGTGCTGGAGGGTTATGGACACACACAGCACCTGCTAGTGTCAGACCCAGTAGGAATGGAGGTGTGAGCCGGCCGGTCAGACTGGCTCCATCTCCGGTAACTAAAATGCTTGCAGCAAGACTTTTCTGATTTATACAACAGCATTAGAAAGAAAGGCATTCTCCCAAGGACTTCTGTATTGGCGTCTCAAGAGAAGAGCGGATAAACTATGGCATTAGCTGTCAAAGTCAATTGTCCGAGTCTGGTTTCATCAAATGCTGGATGTCCTCACAATGGTGGCAGATCCTCCATCGTGGGAGCTGTATTACTTAGGAGGCGGCTCTTGTCCCCTCAGATTTTGCTATGAAAGCCAGAAGTGGCCATCAGGAGTGTCCTCTCCACTGGCACCACCTCCTGACTGCTGTAGGTGTGGGCAGCTCAGTGGCTTACCACTGAGTTTCATGCATAAGCAATAAGCACTCAGAGACAGCATTTTTCACCCAGTAGGAATTGCATAAGCTGAGCTCTGTGCAGGCTTCATACAGATCTTGGTGATCTCTATGAAACAAAACCTCTTGGCACTGTAGCGGAGGTGATGGCTTTCCAGGCTCAAGGAATGTTGAAAAAAAAAAGGGGTTAAGTTCAGGAGAATGACAAGAGGCTTGTGTCTGTTGAAGAAGGAGGTAAATGAAGCAGGGATCTTGGTTAAGAGCTCCTCTGACCTGCTCACAGACCAGTCTGACACTGTTTCTCTCTTTATTTCAGCAAGGTGTACACACAGTCAAAAGTTTTGTGTCATTCTTCATCTGATGGAGTTCAGTTAACCTGGAACTGAAATACGCTGCTTGGTACATTTTGGGTGGTGGGCTGTCCATCACGCTTTGGCACAGAGGCGGTGAGTGTGCTACCCAGAAACACAGATGTGAGACAAGGAAGGTCAACAAGTAGTTCCCCACAATTGTCTCTGAGATATGTGGAAACATTTGTGACAACACTATTAGTTTTTCCTGTGACAGAAGCAGCAGATCATTCATTTTTTTGCTTTCCTTTCAATCTGAAGTATCTTCCTCACAGCTTAGGGACAGGGAAAATGAAAGGCCCATCTTTGTTTCCATTCAGTCTCTTGTTTTTCAGCATATGCACTACAGTATCCAACTGCAATGGCAGCACCATGACGGGAGTCATGACTCTGGCCAAGCCGACCTTCCTTATTGGTATGACTGTCAATCACATGCCTGGTGCAGGTGTAGTCCAGGTTTTGGGGGATATTTTGTGGGTTCCACCAAACAGCTCTGCTGAAAGAAGCCTCTGCCCCAGCACAGCTCTCCAGGCTCCCGACAACGGCAGTGCTTTGGGGCTCTGGTTTTGGTGAGTAGCCAGCACTGGAAGTAGGGAAGTTTCCTTCTGTCCATCTACGTAGTCCGTGCCTGCCATGTGCACCGAGACCCAGCCTGGCCCTGCAGCATGGCCCCAGCTCCAGTGCCAGTCCTGAGCCGCTGGGCGTGGAGCAGGGTTAGCTGTTGCTCTCTGCTGGTAAAGCTTGGGAAGACCTGGCAGCAAACTTTTATACTTGCTTCTGGTTTCCCAGTGCAGCACTTTTGGAACAGGCTGCCCAGAAGGATTGTGGAGTCTCCTCTGAGACATTTAAAACCTGCCTGGATGTGTTCCTCTGTGACCTGCTCTGGGTGACCCTGCTCTGGCAGGGGGATTGGACTAGATGATCTTTTGAGGTCCCTTCCAACCCCTGACATTCTGTGATTCTGCGATTCTGCTCAAATGCGTTGTTAGTATCAGGAGGTGCCTTTAAGAGCCAAAGACAGTGAGAACCATGAAACAGGAACAGGAGCACAGGCAGCCTTGCCACCTTGTGCCCCAAGAGGACAAAGGTTTGCTGTCCACAGCAGCAGGGGAGGGGAGAGATCTCTCAGGATTTATATGCACAAATAAGCAGATATATGCGCATGTATATACATAAATATATACATAAGTCCTCTGAGTTGTTTTATGTGTTCTCAGATGAATGCTCCAGTTCTACTCTCCTCCACAAAATATACATTTTTCTTTCTGGTGCAGCTTCAGGACTCAAGAGAAGCTTGCTGGAGAGAGATCTCCCTTTTGCAGGTTTCTAGGTGGGGATGGAGAGGGGCTTGAGCTATTGCTGACCAGAAATTTTAAGAGGAAACTTTGCATAATTGAGCCTGGCTCTTGTAGCTGTTAACAGCACTTGGTGGAAAGGTTATGAAAATCTTCCTGAAACATTTTCATGGAACTAGGCAGGACTGTGTGGCAGGACTTTGCTACCTCCCACCATGGTGTAATGTCAGTGATGGTTGTGTTTTTTCCAGTATTACCAAGGGAGGTGTCCTGGACTGGTGGGAAGGATGGAGTTCAAAGAGTAGTCACTCCCTAATGTTGCCTTCACAGAGTCCTGCTGTCCGTGACTGCCAAAATAGTCTCATCCTGCTCCTCTGTTCCTCTCACTCCTTGGTTACTGAGCAGAAACGTTATGCCCCCGAATAAGAGGTGTGAATGTTAGAAGAACAGCAATTTTAATGTTGTTATAAGACTTACTACCCAACAGGCAAAACAAAGAAGAAAAGATGGACAACACTCCATGTACCTGGAGTAGTCCTCTTTGATCTTACTAACTTAGAAGGGTGACCCTGAGATCACCTATGAACTCACATTATATTTGCCTGAGACATGAGCTTTCAAATCCTTGCCCTGCTACATGTCTTCTTGATGGCCTCGGTACCTGGATGGTTTCTTTGCGTTTCAGTCCTTCCTTTCCTGTCTGGTGGGTGTGACGGTGATTTCACACCTCACAGGGCACCGTGAAGGCAAATGCATGGAATCTTAGCTGCTGTTGGGATGTTTTCAGGTAGCTGGTATACCCTGGAGCAAGGGGCTGTCTCATCACCCCCATCTATTCAAAGGCCTTTTTACCCCACAGCAGCAGAGCAAGAGCAGAGATTTCTGAGGTTAGACACTGTGCAGCCAAGGGCATCCTATGCCATGAAGGCTCCGGCCACTCTCACTCAGCTCCAGCGTTACTGTTGGCCTCCTCTGCATTGAGCAGCTGCTGTTACGGAAGGCTGCAGACGTGCCTGTGTTCTTGCAGGTGGCACAGCTTGAGCTGCACCCCATGTCCTTGCTTTAAAAGGAGTGGGAGGAATGCAGAGAGGGCAGTGCAGAGCCTTGCTGAAAATCAGCCTGTTCCAGTAAGTGGTGGCTTATTTTTTGTTTAGATGTAAAATGGTTGGATCCTTCAGGAAAATCACCTTGCAAGCACAGACTTAGACCTAAGCTGTAATTTGCTCTCACTGTGTGCCAGAGGAATCCCACTGCCTTCAAAGGAGTGTGCAGTGCAGATAGGGACGATGCACCCAGGTAGCAGAAAGCTGATTTCTTCCTTAGGCTGTCTTTCCCTTTCAGCATCCACTTGTGCAATCATCAGCTCCTGGTTGAGTTACTATGGTAATAAGAGTATATCATGGGCATTGCACTTACTCACTGTTGCCAGGGTCACAGGAGAGGAAAAATAGCAGAGCAAGCTGCTTAACTTCCTAGTTTCCTACACATCCATGCTAAGACTGTGGGAAAGAACTGGAAAGGACTGGAAGTTTCTACACCTTCCATGCCTTACTAGCCATGTTTCACTCACAGTGCAGACACAGAGCCAGCTGCTCCTTCCCGTGCCCTGGGGATATCCCTTGTGCAGCCCGCTTGGCTCCCACAGACTGATGTGTCCCAAGAGCAGGACGTGGCAGTGCCACAAGATTTCTCCAGTGGCAAGCTAAGGGCTGTGCTTCATGCTCAGGGTGCTGCTGATGTATGGGAGAGGGCTTCGAGGGAGAGGAGCGGAACACTCCCAGGACCACGGCTGCTGACCCTCTCCCACAGGGTGCTGTGCTATAGGTGCATGGAGGAGCTCTCTGTTGCCCAGTGTAGGACCTGGACCCACCCAGCTGCCAGCAGGCACCATGGCAGCACTTGTCAAGACAGAAAGAGGTAATACAGGTGCTAAGCCTATGTGAGAAAGCCGTGCTGGACCCAGTCAGACTCACAGTCCTGTGCATGGACTCTGACAGGGGCCAAAGGTGAGGTGGGGCTCCAGGCTGTGATGCCTGCTATGCAAACACTATTGGATCTGCCCTTTCTTCCAGGACCTAGAGAGCTTACAGAAGAATCCTTCCACTGGTGTAGAAACCTCTGTTTCATGTGTCATGAGGTGTTAAATGGCACCTTGTATAGAGACTCTCAATGCCTATGGAGGAGGAGGACTCTGAGGTCCTAGTCTTGCAGCCCCAAGCTCTGCTGTCTTCCAGCTCCAGTGCTTCAGACAGGCTGTTTTTATCACTTAGGCTGCAGTTTTTACTTACTATTCTTATCCCGTGTTACTGGTTACTCCCAATTATGAAGGAATTTAAACTTGCTCAACACATGTTAATGATTCTGCGTCGCACAGCATAAATCAGAGAACGGCACCAGCAGCCAAAGCTCAGGAACAAAGTCTGCACAGGGGCCTGGCCTCCGTTTGGCACAGGAGAATAACGCATCGTGTTAGGAGCAGGCACTGTCGCTTTTTATAACAGAACATGTAGGAGCCTACACTGGTTTTATTCTTCCTTTTTACTTGGTTGAGCAGTCAATCAAGAACAGTTTCTAAGTCACCAGAAAAGGCAAATCCAACAAGCTGTCAGAACTGATTTTCCTGGAAAGATGAGTAGAAAATTCTGTTCTTATTTACATTATTCATGCACATTTGTCTAGTTCTAAAGGATTCACTAGGGCATATAATGTACTATTTCTGATTAAATGAGCTAATTTCTCAGCAGATTTTTCTGCTTTCTCTGAATCCACTAGTGGGTCTTTTTTCTTGCATCTGTTGAAATCTGCAAAAATGTAATGAGCTACATTGGTCTGGAAGAAGAGGAGAGAACCATGTGAATTAGCTACATTCAGTTATCCTTAGGAGCCAGAAGACACAAGTCTGAATGTGACCTCCAGAGTGAGCTCCGCTCCTCCTACTAAGGGAGAGAAGAGCCACGCTTCCAAAAGGAAGAGCCTTTCCTTCTCCTGCACCCTTGCGCAAGGGCCCTGCAAGGGCAGCTGGAGCAGCTCTGAGCACCTCGACGCTGTCTCCTCCCAGGGAAGTGAGCTTAGCTGCCGAGTGGGACAGAGATACTCCACGCCTAAAGGAAAGTACAGTCTGATTTCAGAGGGCAGATGGATAGCAAGTGAGCTCGAGGAAAGGGCTGGAGACCATTTAAGCTGCACCTGCAGCCAGCAGTGGATAGCTACAAGCTGTCAGTCCTGCCTCAGACAAGCTATCATTTATCCTTCAGTGCAACCACATCTTGCCTTTTAATGTACAGTTAAGAGGAAGAATTACTGCCATAGTAAGGACTGCATTTGAACTTAAATGAATATTTAAACACCTTCTTGTTTAACCTTCCTGATGGAATAGACAGGTCTGCCTGTGGAAAAATTGAAAACCAATACACACTACATCTACTGAGCACTTCACCTTGGGAAAGGTCACGTTTTGCAACATCCATCTGTTCGTCAAATTAAAGTTTCTGTTTGATGGAAAGGAGAATATTTGGATTCAAGACCAGTAACGGAACTGATTGCACGGTGGGTCTCTGAGATAAAACAACAGCATCAGAAGCCAGAGTGGTGCTGCTGTAGGGAACACGCAGTGTCCCACTGCTTTGATACTTATCCAAAATAATTATTAGCATATTTGTGATATGGCACAGTTATTGAACCTCTTCTAAACTCAGAAATTCTTACTGGCTACTAGGCTTTGAACTTCAAGACTGGTCTCCATGAGAATTATGGCCCAGGCAGTCCTGCAAAGGACCCGTTCTGGCAGAGGGAGATCCTGACCCGGGCAGAATCACTGCCCTCGGGCCGCTCACACACTCACTGCCACCCTGCTCTCCCTGGCAGGGACCCCTCTCTGCCCCGCCTCTGGAACAACCTTGTGATCCACTTGCTGGAGTTCTGTGCCTACACAGAGATGCTCAGGGCACTTCCAAAAGGAAGTCTGTCAGGGAAGTTGTCAGAGGCTGTGTTTTGCAAGCTGCCAGCCATGGCTTGGCCATACAGGGGTGCAGAAAGTGAGACACAAAATGGGGAAGGGGATTCCCTGGGCCAAGCTGGGAAGCTTCATTTGTGTTCATCATGCCTCAGAAGGCCACCTGGTATCTGTGGGAGGCAGAAAGATGGGTGAGGAGTGGAGAGGGAGGCTCATGGGACAGCACGCAGGTAGCAGAGCCACTGGGGTGGCTCGTTGGGCTCCACAGCAGGGCCAAGCTGTGGAGGGGTCCTGGGGTGCAGACTAGGGTGAAGTATGGTCTATGCTTGCCTTGCCCTGTGGGGTAGGAGGGATGGGGGAATCTTGCTTCATTTCCAACTTTACTGGCACCAATGCATTCCAGTAAAGCAGTGTTGCGGACATCTCCTGCTTTAATGAAGGGCTTGGCAATCTTCTGAAGCAATTTTACTTCCTGCAAGGCTGTCACGTTCAGTCTGGGGACACAACACGAGACCTTTTGGACAAAAGCACTGGACCCATGCCTGGCTGGCTGCGAAATATGGTCATTTATCCTTTATCCTCCCTTTTTCTTCTTCTCTTGGCCTGACCCTGTTTGAATGCAGCAGCCCTACTAGCTGCCTCAGCCATATGTGCAAGGACAGACAGAACAGCTCTCCCGGAAAATGACAGACAGCGTGTACAAACCGTGGGCAAAGCCACAAGAGCAATCCCAGGGTGGTTGTATAGTAAGGTGCTGCCGGCGTCGTACGTGGCGCAAACATGGCTGCGACGCGGTCAGGCATTTTCTCAGTGCATCACTTGTCTCAAAGCCGGGCCAAGATGACTTTACATGTGGTGCATTTCTGCCATATTTCTGTCAGGGTAGAAGGCAAAGCTGGAATAATGAGGCCTGTGCCGACTCACAGCGCAGCCATAAATTCTAGGAATGTTTCCGAGGCAAGTTAAAACAAATTAGTAATTATCATGACTGACAGGTGCTCTGCAGCGACCAATGAGGAGCCTGCTGCTGAATACTAAAAATCTCTTAGCAGAGGAGTTACAACCGTGGCTGTCAACATGGCTATAATTAGGCAGTGCTAAGTGAAATGACTTCTCAGATGTACTCCCTTGAGAATCCACAGATCTGGATTCTCATACGAAGGAAACAGACTAAAAAGGGCTGCTCACGGTTTGTGTTGCGGGGCCTGCAGAGACCAATCAAAATGGAACCCAAGGGGAGCAGGTACAGGACTCGGGCAAGAGCAGGGTTAGTCTGCCTCTCAATCCAAACTGTCACACTTTGCATTCCTCTTCTGCTGTCTTTTTCAGGGCCTCCAAGCACCTCGCAAGTACCAGAGTCATGCCTCTCAAACACCCAGGAGTATTAATCACTTGAAAGATGAGTTAATAATCTCTGAGTTGTTGAGACATGCTTGAAGGACAAGCTGATAAATTTTCATTGCACAGTGGGGAAGTGTTCCTCTGGCTGGGAGATCAGGTTCATGACACATTCAAAAGTCTCCAGGGAAGCAGATGAAGAGACAGAAGTTTTCTGTGTGAGCAGGAACAGTCATAAATATAAATCCTCCCGCGGAAAAGTCAAGCAGTATTAAGAGAGACCCATACCTCCCTACGTATGGATTAATCTTTATATAAAGGCTAATTGTTGCTGCATAATTTATCCAGTGCCTAAACCAAGCAGGTCTTTCTTCAGCATCATGCCTTTTATTTTTACAGTTTACAGAAAATAAACACCCATGAAATATCTGTGGACAGAAATAGCTCTCCAGTTGCCATTGAGTTCTTCTGTATTTTTCCTGTGGGATATCACAACCCTGATCTAGTTCTTTACATGTGACACCATCTCTTGCAGTGGACGTGTATGAAAGGGGCTCATCCTTGAGGGCAGCATACTGGCCTGAGAAGAACTGGGCTGTGACACCCCTGCCAAGGTGAAGCACCAGCCGGCACAGTAGCAATTGAGAAGGATATTAACCTACCATTGATTAAAGTCCTCTGTGACTGTAATGCCGAAATCAGCCTGACTCCATCCTGGGTGCTGCAGACTATACTGTGTTTCCACAATAATACTAGCCCTGCTTAGTGCTGTTATCCTGGGAACAGAAAATTTCCACTCAATCCTCAAAATGCTGCTCTGTTGACTCATTTTTCAGGTGAGCTGTTGTTAAATCTTGCTGGGTGTGTTGGTGCCGCATCCTGTTTGTGCCAGAGTGAAAGGCTGAGGTTTTTTTACCAGCTCCTGGTGTGCCCATTCTAACAGCAAATGGCCTTGGGTTAAGAGGCAGGAATTTGTGATTCCAGCGATGTCTTGAATCTATGCTTCTAATCTTTGTACAGGATTCGATCCATCAATGCCAAGTGTGGTTCAGGAACTTCCCAAGAGATGGCAGATTTACATGAGCTGATGCTTTGCACCAGAGCTCTCCCTGCAAGAGATGTGCCTGCAGTCAGGATTTAGGACTCAGACCATTAACTCTGGGTAGCGCCAGACTTGCCAAGTTAGGGCTTGGCCATCACATTCAGTAAAACTAGACTGTTCCACTCCCGAGGAAGACAAAAGAAAGCATGAAGGACTGAATTAACCTAAGGGTAAGTAATTGCAGAATTCAAATTTCCAAGTCTTTTTACTCCTCTCTTTTGTGTTTCAAAGAGCTGCCACCCACCTGGAGTGGCAATATGTTGTCACTACGAGTACACCTGTGTGGAGGGCAGCAGAGAAGCAGCTCCCTCCTATGAGTCAGCGTGCTCCAATCTGAAACATTCAGTATGATTAGCAAGGAGTCTCGCAAGTATGTCTTGTTCCTCCATCTGGCAGTTTGATCCATGTTCCCCTGTCACCATTTTTGATGGATTCATTTCACACGTAATGAAACACTGTCTTATGGGTGTCTGAAAAGCAATAGTGAGGCTGTTGCTAGCACTCCAGAGCAGACACCTTCAACCAGTGGCTCTGCTGGCTCTTTTTAGTTACCGTATGGCTGGAAAAGTACCTCACCCAGCCGCAGTCTTGATCCCCTTGTTTGCTGCGGTGGAAACATTTTTAACAGTATAAATGAACGTATTCAATGGTGCCCACTGCCAGAACAAAAGAGCTGGGCCGAGCACTGCCCAGTGTTTTCATGTGCAAAACTAGCACCACCCACACATGCTGGTGAGAGAAAGAGGTGTAGAAGTGATGCCAACACTGTTAGGGACAACTACAGTCAAGGGAGGGGTAGAGGTTAATTTTCAAATGAAAAGTGGGAGTACAGCTCTCAGATGAGTCACTTAGGAAAAGCCCCCGCAGAGAAGTCTCACACTTTTTTCTGCCTTGCAGAACTGCTCCTTGCTGCCTCTTTGCTCCCATCCTACTTTCTAGGAAGTTCACCACATTCTCATAATGCCCCCAACAGCAATTCGGAGCAACCTGCACTATCACAGCGCTTATTAAGCCATCAGCTATACAAAGAGAAATGTAAAGATGACAGACAATGCTTTTCACTGGCACTCCTCCTTGCATGAGTAAGAGCTGAGCCTGGGCTCTGTGGGGTGAGGGAGAAGCGTATCTGAGCGTTCCTGCGAATTGCACAAGAGTGTAACAGGCAGAATGTTCTTTTATATTTCTTTGCAGAAAATAACGGTGCAGAGAGAATGAAGGATGGCGAATACAATGCCTCTTGGGTATCTTCCTAACACCCCAGCTGACGGCAGATCATCCCTCAGAAGATGCAGGTAAATTTCTGCTCATAACTCCATTGCTTTTGTCCCTGGACGTTTGGGTTTTGCGTCTATTCTACAGGACTGAGGGTAGCAATATACCCTCCTCAACCAACAGCGAGGGGCTGATGTTAAATGTACACTGGTCTCACCAGTCTCTGCAGAAAAACCTGGCTCACTTGGGAATTTCACTACCTTTCACAGAATCATGGACCAACCCAGCCTAGCAGGCACCTTTGGAGATTGTTTCCAATGTCCTGCTCAATCAGGGTCAGCTAGAGCAGGCTGCTCAGGAGTGTGTCCAGTGGGGTTTTGAGTACCTCCAAATACGGAGACTCCAGAACCTCCCTGCACAACCTGTGCCAGTGTTTAACCACTTACATTAAAATGCTTTTTTTCTTACCTTTAACTGGAATCTCCTGTATTTCAACCTATGCTCATTCATTCTCGTCCTTTCACTGGCTGCCACTGAGAAGGGTCTGGCTCCATCTTCTTTATCTTTGAGAATATTTGAGTTTTCCTATACCAGGAGAGAGAACCAACTGGACTGTACTGCTCGGAGGACACAGTCCTCACCCATCTGTGGCAAGCACTTTGAATTCACTGTAACCTGTTTGTATGTTAGATTTTAATCAAACAGGAGGCACCACCTCTACCACTGAAATGAAGATCTTTAAAAGCTCCTGAGAAGAACTTAAGATTCAAATCTTTAACAAAGATTTCTAATGTGCTTCTATTCTTCCCTGCACTTCATTTGCACTTGCAAATTTCCATAAGAGGATGCTGTAAAAATGCCAGCACAGTATGAAGTACCTCTCACACACTGAAGCCAGACTAATGATGTAGGGCTGATTCCCAGTGACAGCCACAAGTCTGCATGTTTGCAACCAGTCAAGAAGCATCGTTCACCCATTCAGCTTCCAAACGGGCTTATTTGTAAAGTGTCTCCTGGCTGTTAGGGGAAAGGAGAATGTAAACAGACTGGAAGATTACCCTTACATTTATGTTGTCACAGACAAATACCAGTTTACTGCCTACCAAGGATTTCTAATGTCTGTCACCATGCTATTAACGCAGCCCGAGCAGCAGGACGCCACTGACATCCTGCCTCTTGTGCACACGAGTTATAAGCCCCTGGTATTTCTCAGGCAAGACTGGAAGCTCAGTAAAACCGACCCACTGTCAGAAAAAAAAAAGAAAAAAACCAACAGCTTTACAATTAAAACTTTTTTTTTAATAGGCTGATATAGAGAACATGCTAGAGAATGTACACCATTGAAGCTTGAACCAGAAATACAGAGGAGAGAGTAGGAGCTCGTTGTAAGTGTTTTATTAATAGCAAAAGCTGTAGGATCCTTCACTATGATATTTAACTCAGAGAAAAACCCAAACCAGAAAACCCCTGGTTTACAAACATATGAAGCAACATTTGGAAAATGGTTGTTGAGCAATAACAACTGCTCTGATAATTTCATAACTTGATATTTTGAGTTCAAATTTATCCTTAACCGGACTATAATTCTTTACCAGCATCCCATTAAGAATGTTAAAAACTCTTCTTTTGCTCTGATACGTTAAAAAAGGCAACCAAGTCCTCCTCAGCCTTCACTTGGTGAGGCCAAACAGGCCCAGTTCCTTTAGGCATTGTTAATGAAATATATTTTCCATTCTCACGTTGACCATTTGCAGCTTTCCCGGCACATGGTGCAGTCTTGAGTTCCTCCTTGAGCACAGGTCAGCTGAACTGCACACGGATGAGTTCTGGGTATACCTGCCTGAGAATATGTCAATACCCTGCTTTAGAAAGACATCCTCAGGCACATAAAGTACCTGTTTGCCTTTTACACCATCCCATCACAGTCATGATATGATCAGCTATTACCCTCATCCCTTCCTTGCAGCCCTCTCAGAGCTATGGGTGGCCTTTTTGGAGCAGACACTCTTCTTAAGGTCTGACTGATCTGACATAGCTTTAGCTGATGACAGGTTTCACAGCTACCTCTTGAGTGCACAGAAGAGATACCTCCTGCAGGTGATTCACTCCAGACTGTTGTCTCAAGTAGTAAGACTGAGCTTCCAAGAGTGCTTTTCTTTCTGTATCACTGATAAAGAAGCCTTAGTAACTGTTTGGTTTTGACATCTAACATCCAAATAGCTCCTACTCTCATACATGGCTTGTATTCTGACCTAGCAGATGCCACCTTATTTCCACTGCTTTAGTCACCAGTGCCATGCAGTGCTTTCAATATTCCATCCCTCTTTCATGATGACAATACTTCAAAACTTCCTTAGCGTGCGCCATGGTAATAAATGAATAACTTTAAGAGGATCAGGCCCAGCACCTCGAGGAATTCCAATATTAATTTCCTTCCCACACAGTAACTCTTTGCCCAAGGTAACTTGTGCTGGCTCCTTAATCACTTTGATACCCAGTTCTAAGCGTATCTTGTCCAGTCCAAGACATACAACATCGCGAGTGACGAAATCAACCCGGCTTAGCAAATTGGCTCATCGGTTTAGCATCCAGGTAAATGAATTACGCCTGGAAAATCAACAGCGATACCAGCTGAGTTTGCACTAATCATTTTATCTACATCATTCTCTACGTACATTCAGGTCTTAACTACTCTTTTCTTCAAAATTTGTTCTAAAGATTGTCCACATCTGTAGAAAGACTGATGAGTCTCTGACTGCCACGATAATCTTTGTCTTTTTAATAAGCATGGGTATGGTGCTTACCATTCTGCTGTCAGTTTGGAGCACTCTTAAATTTTAAAATGTGTTCCTGGAACAGCAGTTTTATTCACCAATTCTTCAAAAATCTCTATGTAGATGATTCTATTTCTTCTCTCAGTTTGGACACACTAAATGCTGCAAGTTTCTCTCCCATTTCACTGATGGTCACTCCTGTGTCTCCACCTTTTTTTCCAGCCAGCCACCCTAACTTTATTTTCTGGTGTAGCCAGAGCAAGAAAGAAAGTATTCCTTTGTTGTGTCAATTTATAACAGCTACTGCGGGTTCTTTCTGAGAAAATAAACACAATTATGTAAAGATAGCGTTACATACAACACCACCTTCTGCTAGTCACTTACTCACCTAAAGCACCGTAACGTTGTACAGATACACAGACCTCTGTATTGATGACCTCTGGGAGAGAAATGAGAAGTCCTGACAACGTGCAGCTGAAGATGGTACATTAAACTCCAAGGAAGCTACGGGCAAAGTACCTAAGGAAGCAGTTATATCAGGGAATAAAGGTAAAACTCTTTATTTAAAACCTTTGGCTTAGGCAGAGGCTAAAACACATGTGAAAGTACCCGCAAGAGGCATCAAGAATGCCAAGAGGCCTCTTTTCACCATGGAGCAGGTCTTTCATTAAAGGGTTTGCTTTTGTGCTTGTCAAAGTTGACATCAAAACTGCCTTTGGTTTTAATAGCATCCTGTGTTCGCAGAGTGCTTCTTGCTCCCTTGCAGCTGAACAGAACTACCTACGTGCCCTTTTGCACAGGCATTAGCGCCTGTCTGGTGCCAAGGAAATGGACTGGATGGTCACAAAGGACCTTACCCAGCTACTAATGGCACTGTAAGAGATTTCTGAAAGCACACAGAGGACTAAATGCACACAGCCGATTTCCAGGTTCTGCACTTACTGATCATTCTTGCAGACAGCATTTAGGCAGCTTGGCAACGACTGTTAGGCTGACCGTTTTAGCTGGATCTGAGTTTGCGCTAAAGAGAGACATTGCTGACATCGCTTTGTTGTCTTGGCTGGCTAGCCATGAGGTAGCAGCGCTCCCCAGTTGCATGGTCTCTAGCACCCTTACAGTTATAAAGGTTCTTCCTTTCCTCAAGCGTAGGTTTTATGTCAGACAAGACAGCAGACCCTTGGTAATTCCTCTGCTGCTAATTTGGTGAAAAATTACATCATCCGGTGAACTATTCTAAGAATTTATGTGACTGTGAGTTTGTACCTTAGCTTTATTAACCTTTGGCTGTGTAGTCTGTGTACTGTGAAGTCTTGTGTATCCAGACCAGCTGGATGTCCTTACCAGTGCCTCTGGGAATAAATGCATGTTGCAAAATGTTCAACTTAACTCTGAGGTTCCTCCGTGAGTTCATTAGTTACAGCAGCAGAATTCCCACGGCTTGGCACCGGTCCCCCAGAAGTGAGTGTGCAGCTGTCCTGGGAGTATTGCTGGCCTCAGCCAGCCGTAAAAGGACAAGTGCTGTGTAAGGTCACACGCGCAGCCTTCCCAGCAGCCTCCCGTCTCCATCTGCAGTACGCTCTACTGCACTCCCGGGCCCTGTTCGCTCAGCTGACTGCGTAATGTGCTGTGCTCTGGGAGGGCTGAGACACATCAAAGGGACTGACAGGACCAAACGCTCTGTCATGGGTGACCTCCTGTAAGCAGCACACGGGCTGCAAGATGGCAACGACACAGCCACCCCCCAGTCACGGGTTACAGCCATGGCGGAGCACAGAAGCAGAAGGTGAGATGAGTCCTGCTGGTGGAAGTTCGTCACTGCTGCTGGTTCAGGCTTCTAAGCGCTGTACAGCAATGACTGACGTTGAAGCTCCAGTCATTTTTGATTCATTTTGTAAAGAAAGAAGAGTAAGAAAGGCTTATTTTACTAGAAATTATAACCTATGTGTCTCAGAGATGAAGAAAGCCACCACTAAATGTGCCAGCACGCCAGAGAGGCTACAGCTGACCAGAAATTATATCTTGTGTGTCCAAGAAAGCGTCAGCACAAAATCAGCTCAAACTGACCGTTAAATCTTTGCAGGCCCTCCTTTCAGTGAGCCTTGGCAGAAATAGGAGCATTGCTGATCTTCCTGCAAACAGAAGTAAAGTAGAAAGACTTAATCTGCTTAGACGGCAGATCTGAGGGACCTCCTGGAGCAGCACTTTCTTCTGGAAGCCTTGTGTGCCAGCCAATCTCAGGCTACAGTGGAAATGGTCTCCCCATCAGCCACTCCCGGCAAAATTTCTTGTGCTATTGAAATAAGCAAGCTGGTAAATCTCAGGAGTTCTCCCACAGCGTGTTACGGATTTGTCATGGGAACTGCGTGGTAACATGATTATACGAATTTGTCTGACAGGAAACTGGTCCGCTGACAGCATTTTCTGGCTGTTAGTTCGTTCTAGATATAAGATTATTAAGATCTTCATTATGTGCCTCATGAAGCATATTTGGACTACCTTCCCATAGGCAGCTTCATCCGTTCTTGAAACCCAAGGAGTGTTTTCATGTGCATCACAACAGTAATGGAAAACCTGCAGCTCACAAAAACCTCTGGTTTCAGGGCTTCAAATTGTTGCTGTGTTCATGGGAAAACTCTACCCCAGAAGCCAAACCTGTACAAGCAAATGTTTCCACCACCTGCTGCGCCTCCTCTCCACCCTGCTGGGCCCTTATTGAGAACCCACACAGAGATTTTTCCAGAGCTCTATCATTTTTAGTATGTCCATCTCTTAACTTCACACAAACTGAAAATGTTTTTCTTCTTATTCATCTAGACAAGGCAATCTCCAAAAAAACCAGTTTAGTCACTTCCCAAACCTGTAAGATTTGGGAAGTGACAAAGAGCAGGTCATTGTCATCACCCCGGCATTCCCTCCTCACTGAAAGAAACCAGGACAAGAAGAAGTTGTGATTTGCCTGACCCTCCAGATAAGCTGTTTCCCTTCCGGAGCTATCGCAGCGATGTCCGATACCCATACCTCTCGAGGGGACTCCAAAACTACTGCACAAATATTAAAAAAAAACCCAAACCAAAACACAACAAAACAACAGAACAAAACAAGAAACCAAAGCCACAGCTAAATGCATATAAGAAAGAAGGAAAGGGAAGGATTCTTTTGATATATATTTAGTCAAAAGTCCTCAAAACGAGTGGCTTGAAGAGTAAGGGAAACGGGATGTAACAGCTACCGTCTCTTCCTGCTTCTTGCTGGACACCGCAGAGCAGGAGGGTGTAGGAAAGCAAAGCACTGTCAGCTGTAGCCGCCTTCCTGTCCGCTCCAGCGCCTGGCTTGCTGCGCAGACAGGCGGACGGACAGAAGGAAATTGTGCGGTGCGGATGCAAAGGCCAAGAGC